>VXCM01005684.1:11853-32375 GCA_014773175.1 Lucifuga dentata
GTTCAAGTATCAACAAGTTGATTTTAATAGGAGAATGAACTGAAACCAATGGAGGTCTGGAAGGTAGGAAAAACATTTTTAATTCACCGTTCCAGTAGTATGTTTTGGGAAATGATTGTCAGTAACGTTACATGTATGAAAATTGAATATGTTAGGCTCAAACAAAATAGATGGTATGGTCCTTTAATACCACATTGTATACCTTTATTTAATTTATGTGTTTTTTATTTGTTTATGAATGTCATGTTTGTTTCCTTGTGTTACACCCTCCTCACTTACTTTCCCATCTACCTGTGTTGTAGCTGGACTGGGCTGCGTTTGGCGTGATGACGCTGCCCTCCATCGGCATCCCTCTGCTCCTCTGGTACTCCAGCAAGAGGAAGTACGACTCGCCGAAGGCCAAGAAGAACTGAGGAAGAACGCCGCCGGGGTTAAAGCTGAGGGTGCGAGGGTGGGGTCGGCAAAGGGCCACAGAATATCTAAAGAGCTTAATAACCCATATTGGGGTGAAAGATGAAAGAAAAGTCACAGGGATCAGAGCACACAAATATGTTCAATCAAGCATGTAATTAAGTAGCCTAGTTAAGAGAAATCTGGACGATGAGAAGATGAAACAGGTCTGTGTGGAGGAGAGCTCAATTCACCTCATTCAGCCTCTCCTTTCTGATCTGTGGCTGATAGGCTGGACTTCCTGTCCATCTCTTCATTTCTGCAGCTTTATGGTAAAGAATGGCTGTACAGGCACTGCTGGGAAAACACGTTTTGGTATTTTTCTTGGACTCTGATGTTGAAAACAGCCGTCAAACTTCAAACTAAATTAATGAATAAAACATGCCAGGTTTTTATAAAGCTGCGTCTGTCTTTTTTTTTTTGTTTTGTTTTNAAAAAAAAAAAAAAACTCACTGGTACATCAGTTGATTTCTGACAAGCTGCAGTGACAGATCGCTTCAGTTTCTCAGCTAATCAATAACACGCTTTAGCTTTATTAAAGTGGCTATGGCCAAATCAATTATTCTTTCATTGAATAAATTCAGTTTTTTCCCTGCTGGTCCTCTATATGTAATCATCAGAATGCCTTTATGGTCGTTACACAGAATACAACGAAATTTGTAACGATCCTTGACGGTGCATTCATACATAAAATAATCAAACAGGGAGGTCACGATTTATTAATATATTTATTAATATGTAGATTTTAAAAAACTAAAAAAAAATTATATTTTGTAATTATATATTTATAAAAAAATAGATGTATATTAATACAGATGTATATGTTTGGTTAGCAAAAAAGACCCAAATACTAGACCGTAGTACTTGTTAATTGACATGTAAACCTGTAAAATATGCAGCCCCTAGAGGTAATATTATGGTATTATTATTATTTTTATTAATTATGATGTGATTGTTTCTGCTGCTGGATCTGGATTTTGTAATCAAATTCTGCCTGTAATTGGGATTAAATGGTAGGTTTGGATTTTATGAAAACTTGAAAGAAAATCTTGAGTAAATACCCTCAAAAAAAAACAAAAAAAACAACTCAAACACTGAAAATATTCACACTAACAGTTTCATTAACAGTATCTGGTTTTATTACTCTTGTTTACAAAAAGCTAGCAGATATATATAAAAAAACAACCCTTCAGCACATACACATAACACACGTAAGTGAAAACATTTAATTTAAATTTACATGCCAAATTCAGAAAGTAAATGTTAGAAGAGGTGGAATGTGTGGAGGTCTGCTGGAGCAGCTGGACAGGAAATGAAAAATGCTGTGGTGAACATTTACTTCTCAAATGATCATTGAAAAATGACTTTTTAAATGTGAGCTGTTATTAAAGTGTATTAACACAGGCTGTACTGAATCCGTGTGCAGATGGAGAATAAATTAACCTAATAACACCATTTATGTCACATTTGATACGTGATTTTCTGAGACTCATCATCAACATCTAAAAAATGTTTCTTAAAAAAAAAAATGTTCCGGTTTAAATCCTGTTGAGTTAAATGAATGGCTGATGTATCAAATGTGATCTATCTATCTATCTATCTATCTATCTATCTATCTATCTATCTATCTATCTATCTATCTATCACACATGCAAAAACATTTTTCAGAATTTTTATTGGGAGTTTGTCAAAGGGTTCAATAAAGAAATAAACTGCAAAAAAAATAGAATTTTCTGATAATCATTTCATGGGTCAGGCTTCCCTTTTTATTACAAAAAAATGATGATTTGTCCAGTAGATTGATGGATATTAAAGGACCACACCACCCATATTGCATGTTATATTCAATTTTCATACATGTTACGTTACTGACAATCATTTCCCAAAGGACAAAACCGTATTTCAGCTTTCCTGATATTTTGCAAAATCTCTTAATCTTTCAAAATCAAATATTCAAGTGATACACCCACCTTAAAAATCCATGTTTCTCCTGCTAATAGTTACACAGCCTTATGAAGTCACGGTCCTTTAAATTTTTCCATAAACGCAGGTCTTCTTTTGGGACTATATTCCCCGGTGGAGGCATACATTCACTCCACGCTTTTTATTGAGGTTAAACACTAACATTATGTAACTTCTAAAAAAAAACCTGAATACACGTCTTGTTGGTGATGATGGATTACCTATCCCAAGAACGTTTACAGTATCAACAAGTTGATTTTAATAGCAGAATGAACTGAAACCAATGGAGGTCTGGAAGGTAGGAAAAACATTTTTAATTCACCGTTCCAGTAGTATGCTTTGGGAAATGATTGTCAGTAACGTTACATGTATGAAAATTGAATATATTAGGCTCAAACATGCAAAATGACCGGTATGGTCCTTTAAAGCTGAAACTCCGTCTGTACCGCCAGGGGGCAGCATCGACACGTTTCCACAGCCCGCTGACGTTTCCACACATCGGACATGACATCAAGGTGATGAAATGTGGAGGTTTTCCGCGTTCTCCAGCCTTCCTCCTTCCCGCGATTCAAGCGTCCCCACGGGCAGGAGTGAGGCGGGACACGGCGGGACGGTTCACGCCACAGTGGAGGAGCAGGAGTGTTTGGAGCCAGAAAGCCGTGGGTGAGTGGATTCTTCATCACTTGTTGTGGCGAGTTGCTGCGTGGACACATCAGAGAGAGAAATGCGTTTCCTGTTCACGACTGAACCGGAGACGTTCCACCGTGTAGCGATGTTACAGCAGGGCAAGAAAGAATTAGACCGGAGACCAAACTGAAGCTGGACTAGGTAATGACAGTCTAAAAATTCATTTTAATCCGCCTTTAGATTCATGAAACCACTTTTTAATTTAGTTTTTAGAGAGCAAGTCTATAAAATGTGCATTAGGTATTAAAAAACGAGTCAAACTGTTCAAAGAATTGGAAAGCCACGTTCTAGATTTTATCAAGTTTTGGATTTGCGAACTTAGAAAAAAGAAGTCCATATTCTCTTTTATTTTTTAAAATTATCTTAGAGATCAGAAAGTAGAGTATATGCAATACAGATAATTAGTATATGTTACAGATAATTTAATTTAGATTTATAAAGTGGCAGAAATACTGACACACAGCCATCACCAGTTCCCAACATGAAGTCATCTGCTTTTACATCTGATCAACATCCCACAGACTAACATGCATTTACTTTATATTGATGTGAAACAGAAACCCTGCGGACCCTCTTCAATGCATGTTGGATCACAGGGATCCGCCCCCATTACACATGGGGCGGAGTAACACGTGGAACCCCGCCCACAAACCTCATGTATAACAAGCTCACATTGGGAAGTCAGAATTTCTGTCTTCTGTCCTCAAACCCTTCCAGCCAAATGTAAACAATAAAGCATGGGTGAACACCAGTAAATACTGTAAAATTAATTAAACTTAGTAATAAATGCTAACTAAAGTAAAGTTAGACTACAGGACTGTCTGGTTGTGTTGTTTTACAATGATATTAATCACTGTATTAAACATTGGTGCAGATAATAATCTGAAATTATTTACACTTACGTATCAATGGCAAAAGTTATTATGTACTTTAGGTAGTTACCATGGTGATATATTTTGACCTTTTTATTTCAATTTAAAAAAAAAAAAACTTTATTCATTTGTTAGGTGATCATTTACAGTCGTAAAGCTGGCTTCCACGGGTGCTGCCATGTTGAGTGACGTCATACTCGTGAAGTCGGGGTAGAGGTGAGGCGTTCCAGTTACCTCAGAATTCAGATTTTTCCATCCTTCTACTTGGAAAAATGTATTGGAACGAAGTCGGAGCGTCGACTGGGAAACTCGGACCAAAATTATCTGCCCCGACTTCCCACTGTAACTGGAACGCAGCAATAAAGGACCATACCGATGATTGTGCATGTTTGAGCCCAATAATCCACATACATGTTACATTACTGACAACCAAAAACGTAAAACTGTATTTTAGGTTTCCTGTTATTTTTTCAAATCCCCTAATCTTTCAGAACCAAAAGTTCAGGTGATACACACACCTTACAATTCAATGTTTCTCCTGCGCACACTTACGCACAGTCCTTTTCATTTCTCTGTAAAAGCCGTCATCTTCTGAGACTATATTTCCTGGCGGAGAAATATGTCATCTTCTGTACAGCTCCATGTTGGATCAGTTAAATAAAATTATTTTGACCAAAAAAAAAAAAAAAAAAAAAAGTCTAATAGCCATCTTGTTTGCTGTGATGGATTATTTATCTCAAGCGTGTTTCAAGTCTTTACAAGTTGATTTTTTATATCATACTAGAATTAGCTGCAGTCAATGGCAGTCTGGAAGGTAGGAAAAACAATTCTGACATTTACCGCTAAAGTAGTATATTTTGGGAAATGGTTGTCAGTAACGTGATGTGTAGATTGTATATTGGGCTCAAACATGCACGATCGCCAGTATGGCATTATTAGTAGATATTTGGCATTCCTACTGGGGAAATATTATCAGAATTATCATAATTTCTGACTAACGATATCAGAACTAGTTTCAGCCTTCAGGCTTTCATTGTTAATCCACTAACAAGTATATATTTATACTTATATTTATATTTATAATCACTATATATTTGGGGTATTGGGTCAAAAAAAATGCATATATAACCAGTAAAGAGTTACCTAGAAATTATATTTTTCTGCAAGAAATGTGTGGAAGTGTCAGATTTTCTCCTGTAGGAAAGCTAGGAGTGTTATGACTGCTAAGAAAGAAAGAAAGAAAGAAAGGTAAAGAGATAAATAAAAGATAGGAAACAAAAGGAGAGGGGAAAAGGAGCAGAAAGAAGGGAAGTAGTGAGAAGGGAAGAAAGATTAAAAAACATACAAAAAAAAAGAAAGTAAGGAAGAAACAACCTAAGGGGAAAGAACAGAGAGGCAAAGAAATGTAACGATGGAAAAGAAGAGGTTAAACAGATGAGCAAAGAAATACATTAACAAGGGCAGAGAAAAGCGTGGGGGAGAAAAAAAGGAGGGAAAGAAAGAGGAATTAGCAAACGATGAAGAAAGACGAGAAAATAAGGTACAATGACAACGGGATGAGGATAAAAGATGTGAAAAAATGAAGGAGTTAAAGAAGGTGAAACAAGGGGAAATGAAGAGAAGAGTTGTAAAGGAAAGAAGGCAAGAAAAGAAGTAAAGATAAAAGGATAAAGAAAGACGAGAAAAGTTTGACCTTCACTATGTAAATTTATCTTGTTTTCTTTGGCTCTGAAATCTGGCCTCAGAAATGTTCTTTAATCTCAGAATGTCCTTTCATCTCAGAACGTCCTTTACTCTCAGAAAGTCCTTTAATCTCAAAACGTCCTTTAATCTCAGAACGTCCTTTAATCTCAGAACGTCCTTTAATCTCAGAATGTCCTTTAATCTCAGAACGTCCTTTAATCTCAGAATGTCCTTTAATCTCAGAAAGTCCTTTAATCTCAGAACGTCCTTTACTCTCAGAACGTCCTTTAATCTCAGAATGTCCTTTACTCTCAGAAAGTCCTTTAATCTCAGAACGTCCTTTAATCTCAGAATGTCCTTTAATCGTCCTTTAATGGATGATCCTCATCAGTCACTGCTTAAGAATGAAGCTTCAACTTACTTTTTGTTTACAATTTTTGATTCTAAGTCAAAGTTTAGCAGAAGTTCTAATGAGAAGTTTTTTACATATTAAAGGACCATACCACCATTTTGCATGTTAGAGCCTGATATATTTAATTTTCATACATGTTACGTTACTGACAATAATTTCCCAAAGGATAAAACCGTATTTCAGTTTTCCTGATATTTTACAAAATCTCTTAATCTTTCAAAATCAAATATTCAAGTGATACACCCACCTTAAAAATCCATGTTTCTCCTGCTAATAGTTACACAGCCTTATGAAGTCACGGTCCTTTAAATTTTTCCATAAACGCAGGTCTTCTTTTGGGACTATATTCCCCGGTGGAGGCATACATTCACTCCACGCTTTTTATTGAGCTTAAACACTAAAATTACATAACTTCTAAAAAAACCTGAATACACGTCTTGTTGGTGATGATGGATTACCTATCCCAAGAACGTTTACAGTATCAACAAGTTGATTTTAATAGCAGAATGAACTGAAACCAATGGAGGTCTGGAAGGTAGGAAAAACATTTTTAATTCACTGCTCCTGTAGTACGGGAAATGATTGTCAGTAACGTGACATGTATGAACACTGAGTAAAATCAAACATGCAGAACGGCTAGTATGGTCCTTTAAAGAATGAGGCTGCTTGTGTCTCAGTATCTCAGGCTTCAGTGATGCACCAAGAGACAAAACACAGAAGAGTTTTCGTACAGCTTTGATCGGCTTTGGATCGTTGCTAACGTGTGTGTGTGTGTGTGTGTGTGTGCAGGTTTGGTGAAGGTGGAGTTTGGAGCAACATAAAGCCCTTAAATTTGATTGAATCCTGCAGCCAGTAATGGATTAACACGCGACCAAAGCATCAACAAAGCAAACCAAGATGGCAGATTTTAAGGTTGAAAACGTGGAAGACCTTTATGAGATTGGAGAAGTATTGGGAAGGTACGCACGCACACGTATGACAGTATTTGCATGAGTCTGATATGTTATGGTGTCTTTTTTTCTGATGTTTTATATCCTCAGCCTGTCTTTCATCACGCTGGTTTTATCATTTTGCTAGTCTTCACTAAAATGTTTTTCTTAATATAGATTTTTTATTCAGTATTGATTCCTTTCTTAATTAATCTTCTAAATGCATTAAAGCCGGATTTTGATTGGACGTCTGCTGCAGCATTTGCAGTCACAGAACCGTTAAAATGACTTCCTGTGTGTCTGCTTTACTCCGTGTAGCGGGCATTTTGGCCAGGTTCGGGTCGTTCGGGAGCGTTCCAGTGGGATTTCCTGGGCAGGGAAGTTCCTGAAGATTCGGAAGAACTCGTGCACCCGCCTTGGCGTGGAGAGGAGCAGCGTGGAGCACGAGGTGGAGATCCTTCAGGCCCTGCAGCACCCAAACATCGTGGCCCTCAAGGATATGTTTGAAAGCCGAGCAGAAATGGTTCTCATTCTGGAGCTGTGAGTGATTTGTCGTGTGTTCTACTCCTGTGTGTGTGTGTGTGTGTGTGTGTTATGGCAGGTTGGCCAATGGAAGCAGTTCTAACTTGCTGTGAGTCCTGTGAGTACTGTGCTAAAAGCTCAGTTAGTTGAACTTTGACCTTATGCTGCCATCTTTTTGTGAGTGAATGAGAGTAAGTTGAGTAGCTTTTGGTTAAAAATAACAATCTGATGTGAAAAATGAACGAAAATAGTCTGAGAACAGCACCGAAACATTAGCAAGCATAACTGTGCTTGTGTTGGCCTTTGTACTTGATTTTAACACCAAAATCAGTGAAATCATATGATCAGCCTTGAAAAATATGTACTTGACAGATAAGTCAAGTACATATTTGACTAAAATTATGCTAAAAACTCTCAGATGGCACTGTAAGTGTTGACCATGTTTGGATTTCTTGAAGGAGAACTACTTGGTGCCTTATGCTGGTAAATATTACAAGATTGTTGGAAAAGGTTTGTTCCAAAATGGGAATGGCTGCACAGCCGATTCCCAGAAGTGAATCCTCTTCCTGGCCAAGCAGCCAGAAAACACAGATGTTTGGGCAAAGCTCTTATGAAGGCCGTGTGAGCCTGAAGGCTGTTTGAGGCTGAAATGTGTTCACGCAGACAGGAACAGCAGCATTTTCACCGCCATGCTGCTGACGCTCACATACAAGTAGGCTCCTAGCTCAGTCGCTAACCAAACAATAAACTGACATAAAGCAGCGCTACTCAAACACAAAGCTTAAAGGTCCACAAAGAAAATGTTCAATAAGACAAAGGTCCATTTATTAAAGTCAGTCAAGCCAGGNCTTAAAGGTCCACAAAGAAAATGTTCAATAAGACAAAGGTCCATTTATTAAAGTCAGTCAAGCCAGGGTCGGACTGGGATCCTAATTACTACCAGGAATTTAACAGGGAGGGTGAAACTAACTCTCAAACTGCACTCTGTCAACCCATTGTTGTCACGGAGATGACAGACGCCGAATGTGAACCAAACGAAAGCAGAGTAGACGTTCTCACACAGACAGTGGAGCAGTCAGACATTCAGGTTTCACTTTCTCTGCTGCTTCAAAGCGGAGAATTCTGACTTGTTGCGTCGCAGCGATGTTTCACAAATAATACAGATAATACATGTGAGAAGTATAACTTGCTCAGAGTCCAGAGACAGTTGCGGTTCGGTCTGGATCTGGACTGGAGTCCAGAGGATGACTGACATTTTACCATCCTCTCCTGTCTCATAACTGACTGTAAACATGCTGCATCTTTTTTTTTGTGGAGCAGTTTAAACTCTGACAGAGCAGAATTTACAAAATCAGATGATGAGTCAGCTAATTTGATGCTTCCTCCGTTTTGAGGTACGGTTCCCTACGTTCTATCACAGGTCAGCAGCATCAAGACGGCTTGGGATTGGGAAGCCATGCGAATCTGTGAAAGACAAATTTGAACTCTACGTGAAAGTATCTTGCAGATTTTTTATTTTGTCGCTGTGCAAATTATTTTGCCATTGCATGAATTCAGTTCGCCCCCATGAGTGAATCCAGTATTCGGGTGAATCATACTGAAATGAATTGATTTTGCGGCGAAATTTCGCTGCAAAAAGTGCTAGTATGACCTCTGTCCCCCACTCCAGCCTTTCTCTTCACCTCCTTCTGCTTCCTGAGAGAGATTCTTCTCCAGTTCCTCCATAGCAAACATGGTGAATGTTGTCCTTCAAGGCAAAGTGAGGCAGCAGACATGCAGCAGACATGCAGCATGAACGTCACCAAGTCTCAAGAAAGACACAGGAAGTGATGAAAGGACTTCAGAACAGAGACGCAGAGGAAAGAGCCTCGAAGGAAATAAAAGAAAGAGCTGGAAGTGTAGGAGTGATTTGAAATGGCTGTATGAGTTATCACACACACACACACACACACACACACACACACACACACACACACACACACACACTCTGTTGTCATAGCAAACATCAGTACTGTAACATAGAGAACATGTCCATCTGATTTTTGCAGCCAAGAGATTCAGATTACAAAACCAAACGGAGGAAAAAGGATCATAGTTTCAGACAGAATCCCACTCTGCACCTCCTCCACTCTGCACCTCCTCCCACTCCGCTCCGCTCTCCTCCCCGTTTAGAACCACAGTTCGTGGATCTTGTAAATCATTTTCAGCTCCATGATGCAGACTGTCACAGTTTGATTTGTGAATCTTGATGCTATGATAGATTGTTACAGAAACAATACAGCTTCTCTGCCTGCTAACATGCTAACTGCTAACATTCAGTTCATTCACACTTAACCAGGTCTCAGTACCTTTTTAGCAATCATTTGATTTCTTTAAACTCATGTTAGCCTCTGTTCTGTAACATGAAGGGTAGATTCTGATGGACAAAGCCAGTTTTTCAGCCTTGAAAAAGAACACGTGAAAGTGTAAGAAGCATGTCATGGGTTTTATGTGGGAACATGCAGGATAAACCGTGTATCACTCAGAATGTTTCCATGACATTGTGTTGTGCTTGTCTGTAGGGTGATTAAGGCAGAATGTGGAATAAGACGTGTACAAGGACGGAACACATGGGATTACGTTGTTAACCAAATATATTCATGACTTTCTGCGTATTAGGTGTATGAAGGGAAGTATGCTAAGTAAGGAAAAGCATGAGATTACTTCCATCACAAGACAATAAAGTTTATTTATTTACACATACATAAAAACAAAAACATGCCAAATTCCATAAGCAAAAAAGGGAATGTGAGAAAATGCAAAAAACCCTCACAGGGCTTATACGAGGCAACTCTCCAGAACATGCATGTCACTGATTTATAGGACAATTAGGAGTAACAATATGTAAATGTTACTTGCCTGTAACGTGGAGTACACCAGCATTTGCTGCGTTTCCATCCAATTTAAATCATTTTTTAAAAAACGACTTCGTGAAAGTCGACTCAAGAAAAAGTGACTTAAGTTGCGTTTCCTTCACCCAGCCGGAGGACGCTGCACGTGATAGCGTCGCAATCAAACGGACGAAAAAATACACACTAAAAGTAGTTGCACTAATGGAGATAATGGTTCTGGGAAGGGTCCTTATTTTAATATAAGGACCCTTATATTAAAATAATACCACAGTATTGTTAAAAAAAAAATAAAATAAAAAGATGCAGGACAGCGTATGCTTTTCATCAGTTTTTGATGGCTGCAATGGCGGCTCTGGCCACGGTCCGACGGGTCCCATTTTGGGTTGTCAAGGAAACGCGCTAGCACAGATGGGATTGGGCAGCGGACCGAGATTATCGCACAATTTAAATGTCAATTTAAACAACTAACCCTGTTTCCATCCACTTAAGTCGTTTCTTCTTTAGCGACTCGTCTGCTAAACCACCTCTGCTTAGCGTCTTAACTTTTTAAACGACTTACGGATTTAAAACGACTTTGCAAAAATTAATCGCACAGATTTCTGTGATTAATTGCAATTATTCGCAGACACTTGTAATCATTATACATTGAATTGCCAAATGAATGTAGATTAATTACCTGTTTAAATCTGTTTTATCTGCTTTATTGAACCGTTTCTTTAGTTTGTCACAGAAACAAGAGAACAACAACTGAATTAATTTGATGTATTTTATCTTAAAGGAGTAACTTTATTTTGTAATGGATTCATTTGGCTTATTTTCATGATCTACTTTCTTTTGGGTTAACTAAACTTTTATTGAGTTCAGAGCAGAAACTAGCTTGGTTGACATGTTAAAAGATGTTAGCATGTTATTCATGCTTCAGCCACAAGGTGGAAACTGGTCAAAGTTGGCATGTTTTTGTTGTAAGAAAAATCATCTTATTATGAAAATATGACTTTGTTCAAGGGGAAGTTCATCTTATTCTGAAAAGACTGAATCCTGTTTGTGTAGCATTAGTTAGCGTTAGCTTGAATGCATCACACGTAGCAGCACAGCAAAGCTAAAATGAGGCTTATTAAGCGTGAGCATATAACGTTAGCCCCAGCAAGTGGGGGAAAAACAAAAACATTAGCATAGCCTCAGGAAGAGAAAAAGCAGATGCGTTAATAGCGTTAATTTTTTTTGGCGTTAAACAGTCCACATTAATCGCAAAAATTAACACTTCAATTTTCCCAGCCCTAATTACTACACAACAGTATAGTGTTTCAAGCACCTAGTGATGTAATGACACGTTCATTCAGTTATGTCACTATCAACTATTGTTAAAGGACCGTACCGTCCATTTTGCATGTTTCAGCCTAATATATTAAATTTTCATACATGTTACGTTACTGACAATCATTTCCCAAAGGATAAAACCGTATTTCAGCTTTCCTGATATTTTGCAAAATCACTTAATCTTTCAAAATCAAATATTCAAGTGATACACCCACCTTAAAAATCCATGTTTCTCCTGCTAATAGTTACACAGCCTTATGAAGTCACGGTCCTTTAAATTTTTCCATAAACACAGGTCTTCTTTTGGGACTATATTCCCCGGTGGAGGCATACATTCACTCCACGCTTTTTATTGAGCTTAAACACTAAAATTACATAACTTCTAAAAAAACCTGAATACACGTCTTGTTGGTGATGATGGATTACCTATCCCAAGAACGTTTACAGTATCAACAAGTTGATTTTAATAGCAGAATGAACTGAAACCAATGGAGGTCTGGAAGGTAGGAAAAACATTTTTAATTCACCGTTCCAGTAGTATGCTTTGGGAAATGATTGTCAGTAACGTTACATGTATGAAAATTGAATATATTAGGCTCAAACATGCAAAATGGGTGGTATGGTCCTTTAAGCTTGTGTCAGCCAAACGCTCTTATTAGCCTTTATACTGGGAATGAGGACCTTTGCTAGACTTTTGTAATTTTAACTTGATGTGTTAAAGTCTTCAGGCTTCTTTTGTAGAGATCAGCTGTCATTTCATCTTTCACCAATTTTGATTTTATAGAAAAGCTTTTTAAAAAATTAATTGGTTGTTGGTATGTTCACAGATTTTAACAAACTCACTGGACCAGTAGGAGTAGCCACAGATATCACCTAATTACTGTTCTGTGTGGTGTTGTAAGGTGTGTAAAATACAACAGAAACACACTAAAAGCATGACTTGTGTGTGTCTTTTCAGGGTGAGTGGGGGAGAACTGTTTGACTTTATTGCTGAGAAGGAGAACCTGCTGGAGAGCGAGGCCATAAAGTTCATGAAGCAGATCCTGGAGGGCGTGTGCTTCATGCACAGCAAGCACATCGCCCACTTTGACCTCAAGGTGAGACCCCACGCTGACACGTTTCCCAGAACCCCAAAACATCCTGTGAGAGCAACAGAATCACTTACGAAGCTTTACCATGCAGAGCAGGTGACGGGCTGTGAACCATGTGACACACACACACACACACACACACACACAGTGACCCCCACTAACACTTGCTGCTTTCCATCCAGCTTATTCGCTATTTAATGTGCATTTCTAATTATTCGATTGCAGAAAATGCGAATTGATGAGCGTTTCCATCAACTACTTTATGCTAATTATCTCGGAGGTGGTTTAATACTACATAAACAGATGTCCACAGCATGGAGAGTTTAAATGAAACCCTTGGTGTGGAAGAATACTTATTACAGCCCGTAAGCAGTTATACACGCCTTATTACACACAGCCAACAGACACCTGACAGCGCGTTGGCATGGCAATCTATAAACTCGCCACGTGTGCCGAGTGCCTTGTAGTGCGTGAAACTTTCAGTGTGGGTAAAACAATTGTTTACGCTGTGTGTCAAGTTATTTAATATTAATAATAATAATAATAATAATAATAATCATCATCATCTTCTTTATTTGTATAGCACATTTCATACACTGTGTGCAACTCAAGGTGCTTTACATAAGAATAAAAGAGATATATGAAAATAAAAAGTTAAAATCGAAAAGACAAAATACAGTAACAATAAAAACCTTAAATGTCAGCATTTGACATAAAAACAGTTCTAAAAAGATGTGGGTTTTTTTAGTGATTTGTTTTTTGGATATAACGAATAACGGATCCATGGTTCTGCAGACGCTTGTTGACGACTACCTGCTCTTCTGAGGTGACAAATGCGAATAAACTGTTTCCATCCACTTTATTCGCATTTCGTCTTATGCGCATAATCAGTTCATCCACCTCTGCCAAGCACAAAAATGTTTAATGCAAAATTTGGAGTTAATACAAATTTCCTGTTTCCATCCAGGCTTTCTTATACGCATTTCAAAATCCACATAAAAATCGCTGGATGGAAACGCAGTTATTGGTACCTAGTCATGTCGTGATATGATGTTGACCATGTCAGTACCATGTCACATGTCAATACCAGTATTGACAATAACCGTGATATTTAAAAAATGAAATATTGATATCGTGTGTCCAGCATCTCTTAAATCATTTCCTTTTCTAGCTGTTCTCTCTTTGTCTCCCTCCCCCCAACACCCCAGGAGCATTGGGGGAGGGAGACAAAGAGAGAATGGCTAACTAACTAGCTAGCTAGCTAGCTACTACCACAGTGTGTGGCTACTCCTGCTGCACTAAATCATGATGGAGGAGCNAGCTAGCTAGCTAGCTACTACCACAGTGTGTGGCTACTCCTGCTGCACTAAATCATGATGGAGGAGCTGACAGACAGAGCGAGACGCTCCACCCTAACCTGTTAAAAGTTAGCTACCAGTGTGGAGTTTTTAGGATTCAGTAACAAAGACAGGAAGTTGGTAGACGCCCCAGTCTGCAGGAAATGCTGATCAACAGGAACCGCTAAAGGGGGTGATACCACCAACCTGTTCACCACCTTCACCTCCATCATCCTGCAGATTTCACCACGGTAGAGACAGGAAGTAGCAGTTAGCTTGCTAGCCCTGAAACAGGAAATGTTCCATGAAGGTCTTAGTTGTGTCTAAAGCTAAGTTATCATGGCGTTGGACTTGACAGGATTCTCTCTCCTGGTTATTTGTTAGATTTGTGGATCTTTTGTTTATCAGGTCATCTGGTTCCTTTACACCATCCTTTAAGGTGGAATTGCTGTTTTTGTAGCTTTTGTACAGTTCTGGTTACAGACTCTCTGTACCTCCCTACACTCCTATTCGGAGTCTAATTCATTTGACAAAAAAGAGACAAAACACACAATAAACTAAGTTAAAGATGAATTTGACTCATAGCATTGTTTTTTTTTTTCAAATTTTCTATAGATATCGTGATAATATCGTTATCGTGAATTCTTTTGGCCACGATAATCCTGGAGTGAAACTCTGATATCGTGACGGCCCTTGTGGTATCTTTGGTAAATAAAAGCAAAATGGGCGTGAAATAAAATGTCTTTATTATTTATTCTCTCAATGTTTCATTCAAAATGTTTAAACCTTTAATTAAAATAATAGAGAGGAAAAATAAATTATTATCATGAAACAAATATGTTTCTCAATAGCCTGGAACAGGATGTGTGTGTGTGTGTGTGTATTGACTCCACACACACTGAGNAATAAATTATTATCATGAAACAAATATGTTTCTCAATAGCCTGGAACAGGATGTGTGTGTGTGTGTGTGTATTGACTCCACACACACTGAGGAGGAGGAGGAGGAGGAGGATGATAATGATGGTGGTGGTGATGATGATGATGGCGAGGATGATGATGATGATGATGATAATGGTGATGATGATGGTGAGGATGATGATGATGATGATGGTGGTGATGTGATGATGATGATGATGGTGATGATGATGATGACGATGATGGTGATGATGATGGTGATGATGATGACGATGATGATGGTGATGATGATGATGATGATGATGATGATGGTTCCAGTGGACAAAGAATCTCCAGGAATCACAGCTGGNTGATGATGATGATGATGATGATGATGATGGTTCCAGTGGACAAAGAATCTCCAGGAATCACAGCTGGAGAATTAGAATTGGTGTTTCTGATTTTATTATGACAGTATGAGATATTTAATGGGAAAAGCTGCTAATTTATGTATAGCTAATTTGTCCAAAAACAACAAAAGAAATCCTGATGAATAAATGGAAGAGTATATTTCTGTTGTAACAGTATAGTTCTCTCCATGCAGCCAGAAAACATCATGCTGTCAGAGAAAGTGTCTCCTCACCACAACGTCAAGCTGATCGACTTCGGCCTGGCCCACCACTTCCAGCAGGGGGAGGAGTACAGGAGCACCAGCGGCACCCCGCAGTACATCGGTGTGTATCACCTTCTCCGTTAGTGCAGCTGACGAGTTTTAATCACCTCCTGACTTTCTTCATTTGCACTATTGTCACTTTAACTAAGTGAACGATGGTTGAATCGCGGATGCAGAGTGACTTCATCGTCTCAGCTTTCAGGTAATATGGGAGAGACTCTGACATAGAAAGAAAAGTGATTTTTATGAAACTGCTGGTCGGATCACTAACAAAAGTCATAGCCACGGTCTCTGTTTTGGGCCGCATGTTTTGATGTGTGACACGTGTGTGGCTGGACCCAATCGTGCGGGACAACTTAGCACCAAACCTTCAGGAAATTTGCACAACAGCATAACAATAGTTATACAACAGTTAGTCCCGACCAAACATTTTGATTGGACAAGAGGCATTCCAGGAGTGCTGATGTAGAGTATAACAGCACTGGGACTTTTAACGATACATATCCCTCCGCTTTACAGACGTTCTAATAACCATTAATTAGCCTACATTAACTGAGACCATTGAAAGCAGGAAATGATGGAGCATCGTTCTGTCTGATCAGGCTGTGAACTCATCAGAATCAGACATCAGAGCCCTGCAGTCCGAACCTGACCTGAAGCTGTACTTAATGAAATTCTCAGCCCCAGCCTGATCCGAGGCCCGCAGTCTTTTTTTTTTTTCATCAGAGCCAGAAGTTCGGCTTTTTTCAAAGTAAAAGTAGCGGCTGTTAGCTGCTGCTGCAGTGTTCAGAAAACAGCAATGCTGCAACATGTGAGGCAGCATCAGGAGGTGTGTTATGATGTGAGTGGAGAGAAAAAAAAAAAAGCCCGAGCCCGGCCCGGGCTGAGCTAGTGTTGTGAAATTCAGCTGAAACTCGGTCCGATTTGTAAATTGCCTCGGGGCCTGACACATCCCGAGCCATGCAGGACTCTATCACACACACCACCAAAGCTGCTGTCAGGGACTCTTATTTTCACTGCTGCACAATAAATATAAACATACACATATGATTCTACAAAGTAGCTGGCCTACAGATGTACACAAAGTAGCCAGCAAGCTAGTCTGCAGGAAAATGTTTATGTGTTGCTTAGCAACAGTCCAGCTGCAGAACTGTTTGTGTTGGCGGAGCCAAATAAATGTTTAAATAAATAAACAAATAATAATCTGTTGTCTTAGTACTGTTGACTAATAAATGGCGCTTGTAGAACTGTTGTATAAAAACAGTATCACACAGAGGTCGTGCTGTTATACTGAATATCAGCATGGCTGTGATTATCTTCTATGACCCAATCACAGCCCTGCTGATATTACAGCACAACAGCATGACCTCTGTATGATACTGTTTATAACCCACACTATCTGAATAACATTTTCCTGTTCAGTTTAATTAGAATCATAGCCTACTAATAACCATACATTGACATTCTAGCGCTTAGCAGAAAAGATGTCAATTGTTGTGTGAAGAAAAAAGTGAAATGCAGATTCTTTCAGAATAGTTTTTTTGTTTGGTACTGGTTATGCTGGTAGTCAGTCTGAGGACAGACAGAAGGAAAGACAAAGCCTCTGTGTTCATTAAACATCACGTGTCTAAAGCCTCAGTATCACAGACGATAAACAGCAAATGTTCAGGTGAAGCTTTAAAGGAAACATTTGGAGTCTTATTTCTGTGAACTTTTAGCGCTCAGTCTAAGTGTTAGCATGGTATGTCATGTCAGGAAATGTTGTGTTACTCTGTGTATTTCACAAATACACTGCATACAACGCCCTCCAGAAATACTACCACCCTGGTAAATAAAAGCAAAATGGGCTGTGAAAAGAAATGATTGTTTATCTTCTTGATCTTTCATTCAAAATATTAACAAAAATATAACCTTTAAAGTTAAATAATTGGAAGGAGAAAGGAATTTCTGAATGGTCCTGGAAAAGGACGTGATGATGATGATGATGATGATGATGGTTTCAGTGTCAAAATATCACAGCATCACAGCTGCAGAATTNTGATGATGATGATGATGATGATGATGGTTTCAGTGTCAAAATATCACAGCATCACAGCTGCAGAATTACAGATGTTAGTTGGTTTTTTGGGGTCAGAAATTCTCCAAAACCACAACAGACCCACTGAGAAAAATATCTGTTTCATGATAAGCATTTCTTTTTCTGTTTAATTATTTTACTTTAATTAAAAGTTACAATTTTGTTAATATTTTGAAAGAAAGATCAAGAAGCTAACAATAAAGAAGTTATTTTTTCACAGCCCTTTTTGATTATATGTACAAGGGTGCCAGTATTTGTGGAGGGAACGGTACGTGGTTTTCATTTTGTTTTTGTGGTAACAGGTGTTTTAGTGAAAATATATTAGTAATGATACTGTTTTTATTTTGCATGCAGCACAAACCATTATACAGTTGCAATTAAAATTTGAACGATTTGGCATACCCTTGACTTCTTTATGAGCTACACATTAACTTCATTCATGTCGTAACAGCAAACTTATTCTGTAATCTGATGACAGACTGTTGTATTTTTCATTTTTCTTCCTCAGGTTCAGTCATTCATACTCCAGGCTGGTAAAAGTATGTAAACATATTGAATAACAGGAAGAAGCTCATTTTTCTTGTCGTGCGTGAACAGCCGTCTTCAGCAAACCTACGCAGGATAAACAGGTTAAAAACTGTTACAGGGTCACGTTGTATTCCATCAAAACACGAGAATCTCTTCCAAATGCGCCGCGGATCATCACTTTATCAGCAGAAAAAAGCTTTTTAAAAAGCCACTTGAAGGACTATACCACCCATTTTGCACATTTGAGCCTAATATATTCAATTTTCATACATGTAACGTTACTGACAGTCATTTCCCAAAGCATACTACTGGAACGGTGAATTAAAAATGTTTTTCCTACCTTCCAGACCTCCATTGGTTTCAGTTCATTCTGCTATTAAAATCAACTTGTTGATACTTGAAACGTTCTTGGGATAGGTAATCCATCATCACCAACAAGACGTGTATTCAGGTTTTTTTAGAAGTTATGTAATGTTAGTGTTTAAGCGCAATACAAAGCGTGGAGTGAATGTATGGGCACTTTTCCACTGTAGGACCAAATGCTTACCAGGACCACTTTGTACCGATCCGTGCTGCTTTCTGTTTCCATCTGTGGCGCTGCTAAAACCAGACAGGAAGTGAAAGTAGCACGTTTCGTGTTTGGAAATGCAGCCATGAGGAGATGAGATTACTGCGATCTCTGAAACTTATTCATATCAACAAAATTACACAAGACTTTTAAAATAATAGGCTTAACTTAAAAAACACCCGACTTATCCTTTGGCTCATGACTCGGCTACCAGAGGCAGAGTCACAAAACTGATGTAAACCAATCAGTGAACTCCTACGTTATTACGCCCGCTTGTCGAAACAGTTCTGCTGTGCTGAGCACAGTTGTCTATCCGTGCTGAGAAAATCATGCTGGGCACAGTTTGTTAGCATTCCACGCCAAACCGTTTCCAGGTGGAAACACCATTAAAACCGTTCCTCTCCATGCTCAGAACCATTCAGCCTTACAGTGGAAAAAAGCCCTTTGTCTCCACCAGGGAATATAGTCCCAAAAGAAGACCTGCGTTTATGGAAAAATTTAAAGGACCGTGACTTCATAAGGCTGTGTAACTATTAGCAGGAGAAACATGGATTTTTAAGGTGGGTGTATCACTTGAATATTTGATTTTGGAAGATTAAGAGATTTAGCAAAATATCAGGAAAGCTGAAATACAGTTTTATCCATTGGGAAATGATTGTCAGTAATGTAGCATGTATGAAAATTGAACACGGTATATAAGGCTCAAGCATGCAGAATGGATGGTATGGTCCTTTAATAAAACTCTTAGCCTCTGTTTAGTGACATTTGTCAGGTGGACCATATCAGTATAAGTTTTAGTAATTAGTTTATTGCTTGATGCTTTTTTTTAATACACAAATTGACAATCTCTCTCTCTCTCTCTCTCTCTCCTTCCCTCCCTCCCTCCCTCCTTTCAGNTCTCTCTCTCTCTCTCTCTCTCTCTCTCTCTCTCCTTCCCTCCCTCCCTCCCTCCTTTCAGCCCCTGAGGTGGTGAACCATGAACCTCTCAGCACAGCAGGTGATTTATGGTGAGTTCGCTGCACATTTTCACATGCACGGACAAATGCGGCTCATTTCCTGCTGCTGTGGAATGTTTGGAGCTCTTCCTTATGTTGCATGTACGCTGTAAATTCTTGTGTTTGTGGCGTGTTCTGATGTGTTCTGAGCTTCAGGAAATCTTCCTGTCAGCAACTGAATGCTGCTCAACCAGAATGTTTCACATTTCACAGTCTGTTTCAGTTTAATTCCCAGATCCATTATTATGACACAAGATCAGCAAGCAATCTTCACCTTCATTCTTTTTAGGACAACATTCTGTCAGTCGTTAGATTTCGTGTTTTGGAACAAATGATTAATTTGCATCAGATTTTGTGCAAATTTTATTTCATTTAAAAAGCAGTTCTAATATCAGTCCCTCCAGGATTTCAGGATGTCCTGAGATTATGCTGGATGTCATGACTGGCTGTACTCTGGTACTGTGGGTGTGGGCAGAGTGGAGCAGACTGACTTATTCTACGAAGGGGTTCATCAGGGACGTGTTCTGGCTCCTTCCTGTTCATGGACTGGGTGTTGGGAAGAGTGATGGCGTCCAGTGACTTGGGTGTATTCATCGGTGGGGAAAGGTTTACTGACCTGACTTTGCTGATG
>VXCM01005685.1:7709-40052 GCA_014773175.1 Lucifuga dentata
TTTTTTTTTTTTTTTTTTAATTCAGTGTTCCAGTAGTATGCTTTGGGAAATGACTGTCAGCAACATTATGTGTATGAAAATTGAATATATTAGGCTCAAACATGCAAAATGGATGGTATGATCCTTTAATCCTATTCTTTATGTGCTTAATATGAACTGCCAGTGAGATCCAGTCTACAGAGCACAGAACCACACCAATCAGGTAGTTTGTTTGTTTGGAAACGGAGAATCGACCCTTCTTTCATTTCTAGTTAATTAATTATCTTTCTGATTTGTATATTCAAGGTGAGTCAAAAAGCTTATTACAACATCAGGTGTTTTCCTAAATGTGTTTTCTGATTAAGTATGACTAACTGACAGGAAATATGTTTTAAAATTGTCATCAAAATTATGGAATGTCGTTTCCGTGTGTGTGTGTGTGTGTGTGTGTGTGTGTGTGTGTGTGTGTGTGTGTGTGAAGTCACTGAGCCTTCTGATGTGTTTTTCCATAGAAGTCAACCACAGTTTTGATTTCCCGTTCCTGTTTTACTGCAGTTCTCCAGAGACCAGTTCATCCTGGACTGTCCTTCAGAGAAACTCCACAGAGAGCTGGAGGAAGAACTCAAGATGAACTCTGAGGAGCCCAGAAGCCACGCATGGTACCACGGAGCCATACCCAGACAGGTAACACACACACACACACACACACAAATCTGAGTCACAGGTCCCTCCCATTATCAGCCTAGTTAAAACTTGTTGAACCAGATCACCCATTATTAGAAACTCCACACACACACACACACACACACACACACACACACACACACACACACAGATTACAGCCTAAACTGGAGGTACGTAGCATTAGGTCGGTGTAAAACGCTCTCAGTATGATGTGTTTGTGTGAGGTGAGAGAGAGAGAGAGAGAGAGAGAGAGAGAGAGAGAGAGAGAGAGAAAGAGAGGGACTGTGTGGTCCATGGGAAAGAGTGTGCTGAGATGTAATCAGTTTAATAAGCTTCTTCCTCTGCGGTGAAACCAAACTACCATTATATGCTATCCAAACACTTGCTTAATTAAAGTCTGTAAGTGTGTGTTAGTGGTTGTGCGTGTGTGTTCATGAAGGAGAGAGAGAGAAAGAGAGATAGAGAGAGAGATGAGGGAAAGAAGGCAGTAACATGAATGAGGAGCTATACAAATCAAAACATCATGAATTTTTTAGTGAAACACGAAATCTGTCTGATCATTTTTAATATTACAGCTTTGATTATGCATTTATTAACCCAAATGAAGATGTTTTCTTCATCGAAAATTGTCAAAGTGTTGTCATATCTCTTGTTTAACAGTTAAAAGCTTATTATGACAATAATATTTTTGCTTGTATTTCAGTAAAATGAGACCTATATTTTGTAAAAAACAAGTTTTGAAGAGGGTTTACCAATCTAATTACATAACAACAGATCAGCTGGTAGCTCATAAAAAAATGTTAACAGTGTACCATTATGTGATTTAATTAAATGTTAGTACTATAAACACTGAGTGTGTGTGTGTGTGTGTGTGTGTGTGACCACATTTTACCCTCTGTATTGCTCCAGGTTGCAGAAAACTTGGTGCAGCGGGATGGAGATTTCCTGATCCGTGATTCGTTGTCCATTCCAGGAAGTTACGTTCTGACCTGCCAATGGCGAAATGCTGCTCAGCACTTTAAAATAAACAAGAAGGTAATAAATATATGACTCATACAAACCTGGCAAGCACATTTGATTCAGGCTGATCCCAACTGAGATAACATACAAACTCTGGCAGCAGCATGATGGCTGACCAGTTAATGGACATTCATGCTATATTGTTAGCATGAATGTCCATTATTTAAGCCTGTGGGCTAACAGTGGCTTTCTGTGGTTTTATGAAGCTCCAGACTTGGGTGTTAATTCTCAGTGGGTTTTTCAGTACCGCTAACCCTTTCACATTATAGCGAGTCACTTAATTCAGTGTTAAAATCAAAGATAATGCTTCATAGAGTTTTAATTTGAAAGGTAAGAGTACCAATGCTAAATGTTATGTGTAACTCTGATTGCATTTTTTTAAATGTATCTATAGTTACAGTAATGCTTAATGTAATTTTAGATAGAATAGCATAGTGACTTTACACTAAAATGATGCCTTTCTTTATTCATCCACCTGTCCTTTAGGTAGTGATGTTGAATGAAGCTTATTCCAGAGTTGAATACCGGCTGGAAAGAGAAGGGTTCGACAGTGTTCCCGCCCTTATAAGGTATTACGTCGGCAACAGGAAACCAGTCTCTCAGGTGAGTTTGCTCAAGTATTTTTCAATGTATCCCAGTCTTATCAAAACAGTACGATGGTGTATTAAGGTCATATAAAACAAAAAATAAAGAAAAAAACAAAAAAAAAAAAAAAANAAAAAAAAAAAAAAACAAAACGGAGACATTATTTCGAGTTTAAAACCTTGCAAATTTGTGAGTTTTTAAACTGGCAAATATGCGAGTTTTTTTGCAAGTACATGACCTTATTAAATACTTTTCCATCAGATTTTGCAATAAAGAAATACTTGTGCTTATAGTGCAAAATCATTGAATTATCATAAGCATGTTAAAACTGGCAAATTTGCGAGTTTGAAAAAAAGGCTAACTTTGGAAAATAACAACTTCAGTTCGTTAACTCAGACTGCTATGATGAATTTAACTTGTGTATTTTAATTATAAATGTATATTTTAGGTGGTGGGAGCCATTATCTTCCAACCAATTAACAGAGGCCTGCCGCTACGATGCTTGGAAGAAAAGTACGGGTNCATTATCTTCCAACCAATTAACAGAGGCCTGCCGCTACGATGCTTGGAAGAAAAGTACGGGTTGGCCAGCAACCACCGAGAGGCGGAGCTAATGCAGACAGAGAGGCGGAGACAGAAGCGTCTCAGTCTCAACATCACCAATGGACACACGCACGATAACACACACGCGATATACGACAACACACACTCCCAGGATAACGGCATGGGCCGAGCCAGTCAGCTCAGGTTGGTACACAGCCCCAACCCTTACCCTAACCCTTACCCTAATTTCAACCTAAACCTAATTGTAACTTGAAAAATAAAATTCATTAAGATTTTCTTTTGGCCATATTGCCCAATCCTATAGCTCTGAAAGTGGGTAGTGGGCTCCAGATTAAAAACTGTGCTGCCTACAAAATAAAATGATGGTGACCCACTCCACTCTATCGTTTCCTCTCTTTGTTTGTCTTTCTCTCACACATGATAAAAGACTCGACTCAATCCTTTAGATTCTTTCCTGCTTTTAGGCTTTTAACTCATCACCTCAAGCTGTTTTCATTCATCATCCAGGCAATAAGCTGTGTATACAATATATACATATACAATATGTTCCATATGTATTGTAAGTTTGTCTATAAATAGCGATGTGGTGTATGGCTTTTCCCACCGAAAGGAACAGAACTGTGTAATTTCACGCCACATGGTGCTACATGGACTGTAATATATGGGGTCCATATCTGTCAGTGTGGAGACAGAATGAGGAAAAGATAAATATATGGTCCAAAAAAAGCGAGAGGGGGTGGAGAGAGAGAGAAAAAGCTATCCAAGAAAAATTACAAAAAAGAATAAAAAATCTTCAGAGTTTTTCTCTCTGTTTCTCCCTCCTCTGTCTGTTAATATGTAAAAATGTTTCCTAATATTATTTTTGACTGCATCTTCCATTAAGATTGAAGGACAGGTGCGGCAGCCAACCAGCAAGCCTCAATCAGGTCCAGGAACGGCGACGCCCACTCAAGGCGCACCAATCAGAAAGCTTCTTACCTCTTGGTACGTTAAAGTGAAACTCCTATTCTCTCTTTGTGGCACTACATGTGCCTTATATGGCTGTTTAACTGTAAAGATTAGTAATTATAACAGCATATCGATGAAATACTAACACCAACTCAGAAATATTTTGTACAAAAGGTTTATACACTATATATGACTATTGCCTACTGAAACTAAAAAAAAACTAGAATTGTAGCCAGTGGTCAGATTTCATTTCTTTTCTTTTNATTGCCTACTGAAACTAAAAAAAAACTAGAATTGTAGCCAGTGGTCAGATTTCATTTCTTTTCTTTTCTTTGCTTTTCTTTTCTTTTGTAAAAATCTTCCATCCCAGCCCAGGCTTTTCATGAAGGTGCACTAAAGAGATATAACAGCCTATTTTCACTCAAAATGCACAATTTCCAACTTTGAGAAAATTAAGGCAAAGTCAAGCAAAGATTTCCAAGTCATATATACAGCTTGGAGCACTTTAATTGCTAGTTTAACGGTGATGTCACCATTCAGAGCTTTTTAAAATCCATCTTGCACTTTAATTGCTAGTGCCAGATATGGAAATAGTCAGCCTGACATTGTGAATTTTTCATGGTCTGGACGCAATCCAGCTACAACACACACATAAAGAAACATGGAAGGAAAGAAAGAGGAAATGTATTGACATTACCGTAAATACACCCACAGTGTGGACATTTGTGGTCTCATAAATTCTAATTTATATGATTTATAAGATGTTGTATAGTTTATATGTATTATAAGGTTAAAATTAGCATTTTAAGAGGACTCACATGCAGCATTTCTTCTCGTTTCCTCTTTTCTTCCCCCTCATGTTTACCCTTCACCATCTCCTTGTTTAATTTTTCTTCTTTTCTTTTCTCTTCTCTTCTCCAGGATCTAAACGCTCCCAGCAGCCTTCTGATCCTCTCCTCTCCAGTCCAAAGTCTCCAGTTTTTCGGACAGGCAGTGAGCCGCTGCTTAGTCCTTCTGTCCCGCGGAGATGTTTAGAGCCTCTGGCAGGTCAGCAGGCATGCTGTGCATAAAACTCATTGTTACAGAGGGTTAGGGCTGCATGAACAGATCACATCTTAGAAGATCACGCTTGTGGACGTTTTGGCTTTCACTGCGCAGATTGATGTGGATTTTGTCAAAGAAACTGAAGGGAGATGATTTCTCTGTTCTTTCCCAAATTTCTGGAGCTGGTGATGTGCACGTACAAGCACGATTTTTGACATCATAAATCCCTGATACCAGCCATGGTTCTGAATATGCAAAGTTACAATCAAATTACTGTATTCTTTTAATCAAAATGAGCGGTTTGTGTAACTGTATGAAGTAGTATTTTGTTTAACCAGACATGGTACTTTTATGCCATAATTGCATATGAATTCATTCAAAATGAGAGAGAGAGTAGATGAGCTTTTCATTAATTTACTGAACATTTCTTGTGGAAAAAGCCAAACTGACAAAATATTATTCCATGAAGAATATCTTTGCATGTTATAAGTTATGTCTGGTTGGGAGATTTTAATGAAATGTACTCAAGTAATAAATGTGGTCCGTCATAAAAAAAAAACAAAACAAAACTTTAAATATTGGCTTTAAACTTCTCAACTTAACAGTAAGTTGTAGAAGCAATACAGTTTTCCCATGGTTCTAATGTATATCTATAAATATAGGCCATTTTCACCACTCCTCCTATAAATACTGTTAAATCTTCATTTTGTTCATTTTTGGCATATTTGCAGAAGTCTTGTTTGTAGGCAGTTATAGTTCTCCTACTGTGAACATGGTCTGTTTGATTTAAAAAAAAATCCCCTTACTTTCACTCTAACGCTAAATTTAGAGGATATATATCAAGATTTAAATTTTAGTATTTTAATCAGTTGAAGTGAGTGGCAAAACCAAACAAACATCTGGTTTAAATATCATATTGTGAGTGTTATGATGCTATAACATTACCCTTTTCCTGTATCAGGTCAGGCCATCCGGGGCTCTGACAGCCAGCTGTGTCCTAAACCACCACCCAAACCCAGCAAGGTGCCTTCAGCCCGAATGCCTGTCTCTCCCTGCCTTCAGCCCCTGGTTCCCCTCTCCAACTCCCCCAACCCCACAGACTTTACCGTAACCTCCCCCAACCTCGCTACACCTCCCCTGGACTCCTCATGCTTGGAAACTCCTGGTTCTACATGGAGAAGTGGAGGTAATGTCCTATCACTTTTTTTAAATTAATATTTTATCTAACCATAGTAAATATTCTGCACATTTCTGAAATTACTCCATGTGAAGAAAATATTTATTCTGAAGCTGAAGATGTGGCTAAAGTTTGTTTATCACCGTTTTATCTTCAGCAAGCCAGTAAAAAAATTATATATATGGCACAGAGTTCACATGTT
Source organism: Lucifuga dentata (assembly GCA_014773175.1). Classification (NCBI taxonomy): domain Eukaryota; kingdom Metazoa; phylum Chordata; class Actinopteri; order Ophidiiformes; family Bythitidae; genus Lucifuga; species Lucifuga dentata. Next base: position 13,913 of record VXCM01005685.1, read on the forward strand.
TTAAAGTTAATTTACAGATACAAAAACACGATAATAGGAGGAGCTCGTGGTAAAAACACACCAACACAGATTTTTTTTTCCACAATTGTTTTTTTTTTCCATTTTCCTGGAATTGACTCATCTTGGTTCCACAATTGGTTTGACCAGCTAAACTGTACTTAAACAACTAGAAACACATTAAACATGTAACTACCGTATATACTCGACTATAAGCCGACCCCAACCCCCTGCAAATTTAGATTTTTAAATATGTTTACCGGTACCGGCAAACATATTTCAGCTGAATACTGTAACTGATGGATTACCATAACTGACGGATCGCGGCTTACCGGCCGCCACAAAATGTTTTGGATAAGATGTTTAATCAGGAAATACATCATTCTAAGGTATGATTTAACCTATTTTCCATGGTAGTATTTCTACCCCTGAAAATTTCCTTCTCTGGGATCCGATTTGAATTAGTCGTGTATAAGCTGACCCCCGATTTGTGTTGTGAAATTTGGTAAAAAAAAAAATACTCAGCTTATACGCAAGTATATACGGTAATCATGTTGTATGTGAGGATTAATTAAAGCTCAAAAGTTATTTTTTTGTCACAAATCTGCCATATTGTCCCATGAGAACATGATGATTTTTGATGACACGGATATGAATGTTATTCCACAGCTGCGACGGGACCTCCTGTACCTCCACTCAAGCCCCTGAAACTCCAACATCAGCGCCACCTGCTGGCCACCAACAACTCCTCCAGCACTGACGCTTCTCCTGCTGAAATGTTTTCTGATGCAGAGGCCATAACAAGCCAAACTGAAAGCCAGCAACCCAACCCTGCACAGCTGAGGTCCTGCAGCCAAACAGAGTGGGAGGAGCCAAATCCACCTGACCACACCCCCGTACCTCAGCCACCACCCTGCAGCTACGTGGAGAGACTGAGGAGAGAGAGCGAAGGGGGCAGAGAGGAAGAGGAGGAGGTTGGAGGGCAGAAAGGGCTGGACAGAAGCTCCTACCATCACGCCATCGCAGCCTTAGAAAACACCAGTGAGGAAGAAGAGGAGGATGGAGAGAAGGAAGAGGAAGAAAACAAGAGGAGGGAGAAAGAGTGGAGCAGTTTCCAGCGGCCCGCGGTGGAAACGATGTCGGCGTTCCAGCCGGCAGAGTTCGGATCTCGGCTCCTCCCAGCAGAAAACAAACCCCTAGAAATGGTCATCCTGAAGAAAGCTAAAGAGTTGCTGCTCAAACACAATCATCACAGCATAGCCAGACACCTGCTGATGGCTGACTGCCAGGTACACACACGCACACACACACACACACACACACACGTCTAATGTGGAGGTAAACATGTTTACTGGTGGTATCACACACACACATCCTCTGTCTAGCTGTAAACTAGAAAATTAGATTTACTCCTGCAGCTGATGATCCTGCTGCCATAAACAGAACCATGCAGAATCCACACACACACACACACACACACACACAATAGATAGAATAATGGAGGATATACAGGATAAATTTAGTTGACAATGCTTCAGCAGCTTTGTAAAACTTTTTTCTTTCCTCCCAGGTTGCTAGGATACTGGGAGTGTCTCCAGAGCTTAAAGGTCAGATGGGCGTGGCCTCTGGTTTGGAGCTGGTGACCTTACCGCATGGTCGCCAGCTGAGGCTGGACCTGATGGAAAGGTACTCACACACAAAAGCAAACACACACACACACTTTTTCCTCTCTTGGGAGACTTTTTTTTCATATTTCTCCACGGTGGAATTCTGAGGAAATTTCATACCTTGATTCCATCAGAAATCAAACACAAATCCCCTTTTTGTGCACCTGGTAAAACTTGCCATTTGATATGATTATTATTGAGATTGCTGATAAAAAGTACACTAAAAACTCAGTATAACTTTCAGATACATTCTGTGATTTCGTGGAGGTAAAGTACCATCATAATTTATTTTACATTACTGAATCCCAAATATGTTATAACACTAGAATTTATTATTACGCTCACCAGTCCCAAAATTTCATATTGCACCTCCAAAAATTTTGTATAATGCCTTTAAATCACAAAATATTAATGAAGTACTACATGATGCCATGACAAAATTAGAGCACATCTTAAAGTTAAATTATAAATGTAAATCAATATTATTGCATAACCTGCACATTTATCGACTTATAGCTATTTGCACCTGCTATGTTGTTTTCTGTTGTTTAAATTACCATAAATCAATACTTTTGTGTACATCCTACTATACAGTTTTTCATATTTTTGCTATATATTTTGATATCTTGAATATTGTTTTCTACTGTGTGGACTTGCATGTCATTGTAAATTGTACTTTGCTTTATACAGTCTGGATAATTGACAGAAAATGGGTTGTGTAGTAATCTTGACTTTGGCGCCCCCTGGTGGCTGAAGGTGGTAACTCATGATAACAGCCAATCTTTCTTGCAAGACTTAAATTTGCTTGATATCAGTACATTGTTTTTTACTACTTCGCCATAATAAATATTGTGAAAGTTTTGTCTATGACTCTGAACATGGCTGCATCATATCAGACAAATGTTTGCTGAATAAATAATCATTTTATAGAACACAAAGTGGCCGCTGTGTTGATAAAAAGCTCTCGCCTGCAGACACCACTTCCTGTGTTTGTGTATAAATCCACCAGGCAGCCAACGAGAGATTCACTTACACTCTATATTCCTCTAAAAATCAGATTAGACAGGGACATTACACCGCCTTTGGCTGTTTTTTTTTTTTTTTTTTTTTTNTTTAGTAATCCACCTCTCCCTGTCCGTCTCTCAGGCACCACACCATGGCGATTGGCGTTGCCGTGGATATTTTGGGCTGTACAGGAAGCGTGGAGGAGCGGGCGTCCACCTTAAATCGCATCATCCTCGTTGCATTAGAGCTGAAGGACAGTGTGGGCGACCTGTACGCTTTCACTGCGCTGATGAAAGCTCTGGACCTACCGCAGGTAACACACACACACGCTCGCACACACACACACAACTTAAAAATCAAACTAATGATAATATTATCCATCAATGCATTGTGTGAGGTGCCAAATCAATTCGTGATTCATTGATTTTACCAAATAAACAAATAAACTTGAGGTTGGGGGGTATGATTTTTTTTTCCTCAACTGTATTTGACAAACAGGAAAAAAAAACTTATTTATTAAACTAAAACATGCTATCTCACGTTATATCAGTTCACCATGATTTTTCATTTATAAATAATACTTGTAGCATTGGTAAAGACTTAGATACAACTTGGACTTGAGTCACAAACTTAATGGCTTGAGACTCGACATAATAAAGAAAAGATTCCAATGACTTGTGATTCACTTAGACTTGGACTGACTCAGAAAGCCGTAACATCTTCCCCACACCAGAATAAAAATTATACAATTCAAAATTGTACATTCAAATTGTACAATTTTGAATTCTTTTTTTTTTTTGAGCAACATTTAGGACTTGGAAATTGACTTGGGACTTCAGTTGACCTTTAATCTCTGACCTTTACAAAATCTGCCTTCCTCTGTTTGGATGAAAACATGAAGCAGAGCTGATATGAAACAATTTGTCAAGTACTAAAAATATTTTCAGACATTTGGGAACCTTATTTAACCAAATGAACCCATAAAACGGAGACTAAACCAGTTTATATTTCTTACAAAGTTTCAAAAAAGTTTTCTAAAAATCATGTGATACGTGTGGAAACACAGCTGATGTCTGTCTGAAATGTGCAGATCAGCCGTTTGGAGGAGACATGGACGACTCTACGAAGAAACTTCACGCAGACCGCCATCAGCTACGAGAAAACTCTCAAACCCTTCTACAAGAATCTATATGAGGGCACAGGTACACACACACACACACACACACACACACGATAACCACTTTGTTGACTCAAACATACACTCATCTCCTCGTTCTTTTGTAGTTTTGCTCCCTCCGGTGGTCTGCGTCCCGCTCTTGCTGCCCCTCCTCACCCTGATGGAGCGTCCGTCAATCACACCAGAGGGGGCGGAGCTCTGGGAGACCAGCGACCAGGGCTGCGACATCATGCTGCGCCACCTAGAGGCCGCCCGCGAGGTCGCACAAAATGCACAAATCTACACAGACAACGCAGAGAAGGTCTTACAAGGTAAAACATGAAACCGTGCGGAAACAAAAATTTAAGCTAATTATCAGAATTTTTTTTTTTTTTTTTTTTTTTTTAACACCACAACCTGGTTTCTGTGTTTAGGTTTCCAGTACAATGAAGATCTGCTGGAGGTTTTTAAGACGGATTTTCAGCTGCGGTTGCTGTGGGGAAGCCGCGGAGCTGCTGTCAACCAATCAGATCGCTACAGCAAATTCAGCCTCATCCTTACCGCGTTGTCACGGAAACTAGAGCCACCGCTCAAGACACACACGTTGATCTGACTTCATCTGAGCAAAATATGGACGGATTTGGAATAAAGTTTCCGGACAGTTTGGACCCATAAGAACAGAGAGAAAAAGACGTCAGGTAGATCAAAAAGCCGATTTGACAAAGGGAAGACGAGAAAGTGTCAAAATTTGAAGCTAAAAACCCTTTATTTTTATCTATTTAACTATTAAGGCTCATCCTTGTTGTATTTTAAAGATTTTCGCAGAAAAATATCAGGATTTTTTTTTGATGCAGATTTTATGTCTCGTGGATCAAAAAATTGTTGTTCTGCTGTAAGAAGACGATGTTAGCTGGAGTTTATAACTCTTTTGCAAGTTCCCAACTATAACAAAAATCAGTGGTTCTCAAACTGTGTGACCTGGTACCACCTCTGAGCAAACAGAAACATCCATGCCTCAAACCTCACAAACAAGCCAACAACTCTAAGAAAACTGTAATAAAGAAAAAAAAATCCTTATTTTTCTTAATGAACCCATTTTATTTGTGAATAATTTGCCACATTTTTTTAAATTTTAAATTGTTTTTGATTCTCTGCAGAAATTTCCAGAGTCATTCTGTGTGCCACCAATGGTACTCCTACCACAGTTTGAGAACCACTGCTGTTAATTATATAGCAGAGCATGCACCTAATTATTACAAGCTTAATGAGAGGGTTTATCAAAAGTTACGGCTATGAAAATCCAAAAAGTAACCATGGAAACGCACCACGTTGTTAAAGGGAGTGACTGATGTTGATGGAAACGTTGAGATTTGTTATTTTAACTTAGTGAATTATTTTTGCACTCACATTCCAGAAGCTGCATAATGGCTGTTAGCATTGTTAGCATTTATCTTAACGTCAAAAAGGGGAAAGACAGAAAGTAAAGCAGCTTCCTGCAATGTGACACGTACATGAAGCGTGTAAAATGTCAGCTGTGCCTTTAAAGGCGTGGATACGCTCCGATTTCTGGTTAAATCGGGGCGTACGATGGAACAAAGGTTAAAAAAGGATGAAGGTGAAGATGAACGTGTAAGAGCCAGCGCTTTGTAGATTGTTTAGATATAAATAACAGTATTTAACAATGATAATGAAAGATTAAGATGATTTAACTGTGACCTGATGTGACCTTTGACACAAACCACCTGATCAGTTTGTTGCTGGTTTAACAGGAAAAGTGACATCAAACAGGAAGCAGATCGTTTTGTATGTAAATATGCTCATATCAAAGTGTTTTATCTTGTATGTTTCCCTGAGTTTTGACTTTAGATGTTTTTCCTACTTAAACTTCTGGTGACTGAAGTCATTTTTGCAATATTACGTTTCATTTTCCACCCAAAAAAAAAAAAAAAGGCTCCACAGTAAAAATACTTATCCAGACAGAACAACAAACTTTGCTGTGGAAAATATGGACATTTTTAACAAACCTGTAAACAAACAAACAAACAAAAACTAAGACGGCCTTGAACACGGTGTTTTACCGTTTTTCCAGGCCTTGTTTGTTGAAGAGTTAAGGCCTCGATTAAAGTGTATTTTTTGGGGGGAAGATGTTCATGTCCTTTTTTTTTTTTTTTTTTNTTTTTTTTTTTTTTTTTTGCAACACTAATCATATAAAGCCATCAAATGTTACTGACAAAAATCAAATGTTCTGTTCCTGCATAAATGCAGCCCACATTCATAACGTGAGAAAGTAAAGATGTACATATCTGAAACATGTTAATATTAGACTGTATATATTTTTTCTTTGAGACTATTGACTGTAAAAAGATGCTGATGGATTTTAATGTTTATATTATGAACTACTGTGGTATGATTTAATAAATATAATGTAAATCTGTGAAGATAAAATCAGTGTTATAAATTATCTGCCTGATCATCAGAATTTAAAAAGAGAATTATGATTTACATCTTTGGTAGAGAAACTACGATTTGTGATGTGTATGCCCTTTAAATGTGTTTCCCATTACGACAAACAAGAAATGATTAAGTAAATGTTTGTGGAATATATTTAAAGGACCATACTGGTGGTTTTGCATGTTTGAGTCTAATATATTCAATTTTCATACGTTACGTTACTGACAATCATTTTCCAAAGGATAAAACCATATTTCAGCTTTCCTGATATTTTGCAAAACCTCCCTTATCTTTCATAATCAAATATTAAAGCGATACACCCACCTTAAAAATCCATGTTTCTCCTGCTAATAGTTACACAGCCTTATGAAGTCACGGTCCTTTAAATTTTTCCATAAACGCAGGTCTTCTTTTGGGACTATATTCCCCGGTGGAGGCATACATTCACTCCACGCTTTTTATTGAGCTTAAACACTAAAATTACATAACTTCTAAAAAAACCCCTGAATACACGTCTTGTTGGCGATGGATTACCTATCCCAAGAACATTTCAAGTATCAACAAGTTGATTTTAATAGCAGAATGAACTGAAACCAATGGAGGTCTGGAAGGTAGGAAATTTTTTTTTTTTTTTAATTCACTGTTCCAGTAGTATGCTTTGGGAAATGACTGTCAGCAACATTATGTGTATGAAATTTGAATATATTAGGCTCAAACATGCAAAATGGCCGGCATGGTCCTTTAAGATGTTTACTGCATGCTGAGGTCAGCTTCCTGCTTCCTGCACCAACGAAACGGCGAAGAAACACTTTTCATTGCTGCTTATTTTATTAGAACAATATCTCAGAGAAAAAAAAAAGCCTTTTATTTTTTTTTTTACGAAGTGTCGGACAACATTCAAAGTAAAAAGATGTGCACAACGATATGGAAAGAGAAGTACTGCCATTGGTTATTACAACATATACAACATGGTAAAAACACAGATATGACATGTTCACAGGATCCTTGTACCTGCTGCTGATATATTTACTGAAAGGATTTCAGACGCCAGAGTTCAAGCTGGACTACAGGAAAGCGACTGAAATCATCCACCAGTTTTTCCTGCTTAGAAGCTTGTGAGAGGTACAAGGTTTCCACAGGACACTGACGATCCAGATTAAAGGACCATCCCGATGATTAAAACAGGAGGAATGTTGAAACGGAAACAGCACAGCGACCACAGTAGCTCAGCAGACCTCAGTAAAGCAAAGAAACGCGCTGCATGTTATACCTGATCACATGTAGCATCTCAAAGCTAATCCCTTCATATGTGTATTTTTGCATAATATTCAGTGGCTATGATAATACGCAGCTCAGTTTTCGTACGTGTATCTGCAGGAAAAACGACTTTTGTTGCAAAGTTTGTGGAAATGAATGTCAAAGCGGCTGTGTGACGGACGGGCGAGTGGCTGTTAGTCCGTATCTTACACAAAAAGAGTAGACAGTTTGAAAGTTGTGTGAAACTTATTATTTAATAAAACGTATTCATGTCCAACTGGAGAAACCTTCCCTGAACATGGGAGGAGAGTTGAGACAACCAACCGCCAAGACTCCCCAACCTAGCTTGGGCCATTTGCCGTTTTGCAATAAATATGGCTTCCTGAATGAACCTTTTGGATGAATGGCAATTTTTTTTCCAAGCCATGATTCCCAAAAGGAAAATTTAAGGAGAAAATGTAAAATTTGGAGTTTAAGAGTTAACAAAGGCAACATTTACACTACAGGCCCATTCTTTACATCTTCTTTCTAAGTGCNCCCCCCCATGCATAAAACCAGGGTTTAGTTTAGATACAATAAGATTAGTGGGATCTTGTTGCGGCCTGTAAATATAGTGAATATGGTGAGACTTAAACAATGATGTGACGTGTTGTTTTAGAAATATTTATCAATCAGGCAGGTATAATAAATGTAGAGAATGCATATCTTAGCAATTAATAGTGATTAAAGTTTGTTTTTTTTTTTTTTTTAACAAATAATTTCTGAAAATTTTTCGGTTAATTTGCCATTTTTGGAACTTATTTCTGGCCCGTACTTTCTTCCTGTTTGGAAAACCATGACATGAGATCTACATGAAAAGCTGATCTGTGTGTGGGTTTACAAGGCTTCATCACAAAAGTAGGAAGTGACAAACTGATTATTTCCATTTATGCCATTCTGTATCCCCGAGTAAATCAAACTCAATTTCTGAGCTCTGCAAAACGGTCAGAAATGAAAGCTGCGATGCTAAGAGGAAGCAACGAGTGGCTGCCAGGAAAAAGTTCAAGTCAGGATATCCACAGCATCATTCTGTACATTTCACAGCTTCACATGAAGAATTAAAGAGTTAAAGATTACAGCTAAGATGCTCGCTGCTCAGGTTACCTTGACGACAGAGGAACCGTCAGCTGAGTTATGGTCTTGACAGGAAGTCAGCTTCAGGTTAAATACGTGACCTTGTTAGTCTACAGCACAGAAAGGAGACAGCGATTGGTTAAAGCATCATCAGAGACTTAATCAGGCAAGAAATACAAGATCTGAATGAATTAGATATTACAATCAAGAAATTCATGCAAAAAAAAAAAAAAAAAAGNAAAAAAAAAAAAAAAAAAGTTGGAATTGCTCATAAAAAGTTACAAAAGAGTATAAAAACTATTAAGCAGAGAAATTGTTCTGGTTCTTGTTGCTACACAGTGGTCATTCTCCATGTTCTCACCTCTCAGCACACAGCAGATCCTCATTCATTCACTCACTCATTCACTCAGATTTAAAACCTGTACTACTTTTAGGGCAAAGTGCATCGGTTCAATTCAAACCTTGTTGTCTCATGAAGAGCGGCGGTCGCTGCAGCTAGAATACAAGCTTCCCGCCTGCTGATTAAAACACAGAACCTAAAAACAATCACTGTGGAAACACATTCAACATGACTTAAAAGGTGTTAATATGTACAAATCATTCAGTGGTAAAAACTAACCACGCACATTAATCTGCATACATGTCATCTATATATGCACGTTTATCACATTCACAAGTTATAACTGATTAAACGGAACAAATTGATTTGATGGGGATGTAGTCGTCAGTCAGGTGGCGGATGGGAGATGGCATGAAGAAATAGTCCCTCCACAGGAAAACCACAGGAAGTTTTAAGGCAGAGTCTGACACTGGAGCTCCTCTTTGTTTGGTGTTAAAGCCGCTCAGCCATGAGCTGAGCTGAGGTTTGGTGAGGAAACGCCGCCATCTGCTGGTCAATGGTGGAATTACAGTGGGTGGAAGGAAAAGAAACAGGAAAGAGCTGAAGGGGTGGAGAGGCCTCTTTCAGTCCTGCTACCTGATTCTACCCAGATGCTGTTAGGGAGACAGTATTATGCAAATAAATAAAAATATACTCATGCTGGAATTTCATTACGACATCAAGACGACACGGCGTTCAACACAAGACTGTCAAAGTTGTGCACATGCCCACACACATCACTTTGACACTCCAACCAAACTCTCTTTTGTGTATCAATAATTCTGTTGGCTTCAAATCAGGCTGAAGAAAGCTAAGAGTTTCCCCGTTTAGCTGTGATCACTTTGAATTAAGGCTGGTCAAATCAGTTTCCAATGGTGTTTTCAAAGCAGGAAAAACGTGACAAAACATCCATTATTAACCCACAGCCTCTGCATGATCCAGCAATCATTTTACCAAAATAAATGTTTCACTGTAAATAATAGCTGTTATTTAGCCACAGTTTCATGAAAAATTGATTGTTTGGGACATGTGAATGCACCGTGGGTTCATGGATGGTGTTGGTTTGAGAAGTTTCACCGTTGGGATCACTGTAACTGAGCAAAGCTGCTGTGAGGAAGCTACAAACTCCGCTCAGAGCTCCTGTGGGCTTCAAAAGTGTTTGATACACATAAAGTTAGATTTTGAAGGAGTATCACTTTAACACTCGTACACAAGTTGCTGTCTGAGATGCGATGCTGATGGAACATGCGATAGTAGTTGTAACACGCTTGCGACACGGTATGAACATGCTACTCTGTGTATGGGTGACAAATGAAGGCAGGCATGGGGAGCAGAGTGGCTCAGGCAGGCAGACATCACCAACAGAGAACAGATGATGGTGATGATGATTATCAGGATGGAGCAGTAAAGCACTGCTGTTGTTAGTTGCAGCAAATAAGCAGCAATCAGAGGTAAACGCTGACATGCTGAGCTTTACGTTAGCCGGGTTTCCTGACCAGCTGCTGGTCACAGTCTGAGGGGAAAAGTGTGTCAAGTGGTAGTTTGATTTAGGAGCCACTTGTTTGAGGAATGCTAACAATGCTAACAAAATGCTTCAAGAGCAGCGTTTACAAAAGACGTCAGCTGTGCAAAACTACACACAAATTCCAAGACTCTAAATGACAGATTATATACTAATATTTAGACTATTTCAGCAGTATACAATAAAATTTGCTTTTGGATGAACAAGAAATGATACCAGATATGCTAACAGACTTTTTAATTCCAGTTTCAAAGGTGAAAAGTTCAAGCAAATGATCTTTCCAAAAGATTTTTATATTTTATCTTTTGTTTTTCCTGAGATGTTCCTGAAGCTATCCAACTAATGTTCATCCAGCTGTGGCTCCTCGAGTTCTGTTCAGAGTTACACTGTTGGACATGAGTGTCCATAAACACCACACTCAAATATAAAGCACACTTAGAAAGCATAATGACGTCTTGGGGTATATTAATATTATAATATATTAGTATATATTAGGGTATACCGTGAAAAGCTTAGAATTAGCATGTAGTATGGGATGAGTACAGCTTCAGACACACTTCTCTCCCGCAATGTGACCAGCACCTGGAGAGCAGACTGATTTTTAATTAAAAAAAATAAAAAATAAAAATAAAAATAAAAAATCCAATTAAAAAAAACTAAATAAATACAACAGACACTGAATCTATGAGTCAGAGACCTATCTATCATTTAAAGAACAAATCCACACAGAGGACAGAAAACTGGTGCTGATGTCTCTCCTTTAGCCACGCCCCATTCAGTGATGTCACACAAGATGTCAAAGACAAAACACTTCCTGTGACTTTACTAGTTGGGATGTGGCCAGAAGAGTAGAGCAGCAGTTTGTTTGTTTTTTGTCCTACATGATTAGATTTAGCCTTTAAAATATGAAGTGTAGCTGCAGGAGAAGTCCCAGTATTTAAAGCAGGCAGACACTGAACAAGTCAGGCCGGATTTTAGTCGCAATTTGGCGGTCGACAACTAATTCTCAGAGTTGGGACATCAGATTCCTGACATATAAACTCTGGTCAGCTCTCCCGCAGATTGAGAAGTCTCCCAAGCCAACTTTTTTTAAAGGTCAAGATCGCAGTTCATGAAATTCATGGAAAAGCTACCTGAATGCGTCAACATTTTGTGGGCGTGGCCGTATCGTTTTGAGTGGAATGACTGAAATTGTCAACAGACAAAAACCGTCGTGAGGTTTTGCTCAGTCACACAGCGTGAGGACAGAAATCACAGAACAAGCAATTCAAACGTGCATCGTGAGTAAAAAAAAAAACGTACGAGGTCACGTAGATTGTGCGGCGTCTGACTTTACACACTCGCTGCTTCTCTGCAAAAAGAATCAGCAGGACACAGTGGGACCTCTCCATTGGCTACAACTAGCTGCACTATGCTAAGATATTAAATGATATTAGTGTTCATTTTTGGCTTTGACAAATCTACTTTTCCAGCTGTGACTCTCCCCGCTTCCTCTCGTGTTCCGTAACCCAGAATGCTTTGCTGGTCATGGATGTGTGAGCATGCAGACATGCAAACCTGCCTCCCACTTCTTCTCTTTCCCTCTCTACCTCCTTCTCTCTCTCTCTCTTTTTTTTTCTCTCTCTCTTTCTCTGTCACCCCTTATCTCCACCACCACCACCAATCAGCAATCAGCGTGAGCCCTCCACCAGCCAATCAAACCGCCTGGCCACCCTGCAGCCCTCAGGAACCTGGAGTCACATAGAGGAGAGAGCAAGTTACTAAAACACACTCACACAATAGACACACAGGGTGTATCCACACACACATACACACAAACACTGAATATTGAGCAGGAGGTCCGTGTTATAACACAAACATTCCTAAGAGGAGAAACAAATTTACTGCAATAAATGTACAAAGTAGCACTAAAATGATTAAATATACAGAGATGCTCTCCATGTTTGTTCTGTCACATAAAGAACAAAACTCAAAAGCGTTCCAGCAGGATCAATTCACTTTCTGTTCAACTCAAAGTGGAGACTGGAAGTGGATCTGTATGTTAATGTGATTAAAACTCTGAACTTCCAGGATAAGTTCTCAATTTGAAAAAAATTAGGATGTTCAGAAGTTTTTTATATATATTTATCCTGTAGCATATAGGGGTGAAACTACTCTAACAGTCCCTGCTTTAAGGGAAGAAATGGAATGTTCTATCTCGTTGTAAATGGAGTGTACTGAAAGTGAAAAGTCCCTGAAGGTGTGTTCACTTTTGTCTTCGTTTGTTCAGATTGTGTGACACATATACTGTACAGGTTGAAATAGTTAAAAAAAAAAAAATAAATAAATAAAATACAGAAGAAGGTTCGCAATCTCTTTCCCACTGGATATCTGAAGCTGAACATCAGACAACTTATGCACGTCAGCAAATTTTAAGGAAATGTAGATATTTTAGAACTGTACCCACCAGTGGATGTTGATTGTGTAAGAACTGACAACACGACGGTGCACCTTTGTTTGAGCTACAATCACTGTAATCACCATGGATACCAAAGTCAATACACAGGATAATAAACTGATCACTAAGAATATTGATAGATTATGTACTGATTAACTGATTTAGCCAATTACAAACTATCTTCATGCTGCGTTTTTACACTACAAGGTCATTCTACAAATTTTTCAATCCTTCAAACAAATCAATTAGACTCAGTGCAGCTTTATAAGCATCAGACAAGCGTGTTCTTAAGGGCAAATATCTGCACGCAACCACTTTTCCTTATTCATAAATCTCAGTTACCAGTGTCTTGTAGCATTTGTCTTGAAAAAGCCGTTACTACAGTATTTGGTACTTCCTTATTTATGTCAGGGAAGTGATTTATAAAACACACCGTTATGCATAAAATAAGAGGCGTCTGACTGGTGGTAAAGTTCAGCAGCATGAAATCTGAGTGAAATTGTAAACTACGTTTGCCTCACGTGTTAGTGATCAATAAATTTGATATTTAAAGACCATACCACCATTTTGCATGTTTGAATCCAATATATTCAATTTTCATACATGTAACGTTACTGACAATCATTTCCCAAAGCATACTACTGAACGGTGAATTAAAAATGTTTTTCCTACCTTCCACACCGGTTTCAGTTCATTCTGGTACACTATTAAAATCAACTTGTTGATACTGGAAATGTTCTAGGGATAGGTAATGCATCATTGTTAATAATTGTATATTCAGGTTTTGTTTTTTTTTTAAAGTTATGTAATTTTAGCATTTAAGCGCAACAAAAAAGCGCAGAGTGAATGTATGCCTCCACCAGGGAATATAGACCCAAAAGAAGACCTGCGTTTATGGAATAATTTAAACGACCGTGACTTCATAAGGCTGTGTAACTATTAGCAAGAGAAACATGGATTTTTAAGGTGAATATTGCTTGAATATTTGATTTTGAAAGATTAATAGATTTTGCAAAATATCAGGAAAGCTGAAATACGGTTTTATCATTTGGGAAATGATTGTCAGCAACGTAACAGGTATGACAATTGAATATATTAGGCTCAAACATGTAAAATGGCTGGTATGGTCCTTTAAGCCCAATCAGTCAGTTTATTTAAATGGCGAGTTTTCACCTGATCTCGCATATTCTCTCTCCCTCTCTATCCACATCCTGTTCTTATGAATTCTGCCTGATATTTATCATTTTGCTCCATAAAGGCATTAAGAGAAACACGTAAAATTAGGAGAATAATAGCTCAGACCAGCTCTAAAAACTAGCCGGCCTAAAAATGCTTTTCTACATTTGGATCCTGTTAGAAAACTGCAATATGGATTTTTTCTTATCCTGATGATCAACATGGTGCGGCATTATCGGGGCTGAAACGTGACCAAATCTGACGGTGTGGTTTCATCTCGATTGTGAGGCACAAATGACACAAGAACACGTGCACACACATCAACACGCTACAACCATAGATAAAAACACATCAAATCCCGTGCTTCACGCATTAACGCAAAGAGCTTAAAATAAAAACATCTCCGGTTTTAGATAAGATCAAAATAATTAAAAGAATGTGAAAAATAAAATAAAAATAAACTGTTGCTGATTTATATTACATAAAACAATCTGAAACACTTTGATCAATAATAGGAGATGTAGCCTTAACGCGGGGCTCAAAACAGCAGTGGAAACATCTTTCGCACACAAAAACACCTCATATACAATATAAAAGTCACTCAAACCGGTTTTCCTCCGTTTGTCCTGACGCTCAAAAACTCACCACTGGAATACAAGTTCCGAAGATATAAAAGGAGGATGAGGAAACATGGATACAGGGTTAGAGGAATAGAGACCAGAACGGGAAAACAGATGGATGTCCATGCAGATATTCAGACGGTTGGTTTTCCTTTCCAGCGTTATCGTGAAAAGAAGAGACAGCAGGGATGAAGAGGATGACAGAGGGATGGATGGGAGGACAGAGCGGCTTCAGATGTAGGTGACGGCACCTTTGCTGTTTTTCTCCATAGTGATTTCAACGTAGGAGGTGGGAACGTAGCCCTCCTGCCCGCTCTGCTTCCTCGCCCTCGTCCAGCCGTCTCCTTTGTCCTCCTCGATGATGTACAGGACCTGGAAGCAATGGGAAAGTGCCGTTGGAGTTTTTAGGAAGATCCATCAGTGAAGTTACATATTAAGTCAAGAAAACAGAGACACCAAAATATATTCTCAACAAAATATGTACCTAAACTTCATCCCAACATGAAAACAGTGCATAATAATAATGAAAAACTTTATAATAATAATAAAAAATAATAATATCCTAGCCTAATAAAGCAGGTAAACAAAACTTTGTGGTTGCATCACCTCATTTTCCGCCATCACCAATGTCCCCTCGTTCTTACCTAAAAGCAAAAAAAAAAAAAAAAAANAAAAAAAAAAAAAAAAACAAAGCACACACACACACACACAAAAAAACAGTCATATTCCACAAAATGCACAACAAAAATACTTTAATGTCTCATAAAACTAAGTTAAAGGACCATACCGGCCATTTTGCATGTTTGAGTCATATATATTCAATTTCCATACAAGTAACATTGCTGATAATCATTTCCCAAAGGACAAAACTGTACTCCAGCTTTGTTGATACTTTGCAAAATCTCTTAGTCTTTCAAAATCAAATATGCAAGCAATACACCCACCTTAAAAATCCATGTTTCACCTGCTAATAATTATGCAAAATTATGAAGTCATGGTCGTTAAAATTTTTTGATAAATGCAGGTCTTCTTTTGGGACTATATTCAGTCACCTTGCCTGTATGAAAATTGAATATATTAGGCTCAAACATGCAAAATGGCCGGTATGGTCCTTTAAGAAAACACAGCTTTATGTAATCCAAGATGTTCGTCAAAGATGAAAACTTTCAAGTGAAGTCATGTGACGTCGTCTCTTCACAGGGGTTCACCTTTTTTTCACCTGCCAGACTCAGGCTTGTTAATGAGAGTATTAGATGAAAGGTCAGATGATTTACTAGATTATATCTGAATGATTAGTAACTTTTAAGCACTTTTCCATTTGCTTTTGAAATCTACAGTATCTCATTTTCTTCTATATTATCGCTGTTATGAATGCAGCTATTTCAGAGATTTCTGTCAGCCTTTATCTGTCATTACCATCGAAGGCGTAGAGGGCTTTGCAGTGTCCGATGACAGGCAGCGGGTCGTCGTCATCGAATTCGTCATCAAACTCGTGGGGGTCGGCGTTGGGGTATCCGGGCTGAGGGGGGCTGGAGCGGTGGTGGGGGGTGTGATGCTCCTGACTGGTGTCATCTGTATAACTTCCCTCAGGACTGTCGGAAGAGGCAGCAGGAAGCAGTTTTATGTAATAATTCATAGTTATAAAAGCTGCAAATAAAAGATGTAATACTCATGGCTAATTTCATTTGAGCTTTTTTTTTTTTTCTTTAATCAAATTGCACAGATAATATTAAAATGCCAGGAAAGACCAATGGCATACATCATATCATACCGAAAATTGTTCAAATACTGTAGTTTAAGTGTAATAAAGAGCAATTTTGATGATGCTGGAGTGAATCAAAGTCATATTTTTATGAGCTGGTACAGAATTATTTTTTTAATAATACTTTAATGGAGTGCTTCCTGGTAAAGACTTTCTCCAATTCTGAAAAGGAACTCTTGTTATTCTGTGATGTTTTTACTCAAGCCCAAATTCCTGTCATCCATTACCAGCGAATGTTTAAATATTTACTATGCAGAAGTACCTTTCTCTGCCTTGAGGAGTGTTATGGTGGTTATCAGCGCTGTGTCTTCTGTCTCCTCTGGAGCTCTGCTTCCCCTCCACCTCAGATAACCACGTCTGATATCAGAGAGAGAGAGAGAGAGAGAGAGAGAGAGAGAGAGAGCAAAGTGAAGAGTTAGCATATGGTGAACTGCACATGCTAACTGTTGTTTATTGACCAGGAGGTGGCGCTAACATCACCATGATGTAGCTACAGTAACGAACAGTAAACAGTAAAGAACAGATCAAAAACCCTTGAATATAACATTGTCATAAAATAAAATAAAATAAAATAAAAGTCTCACGGTATTTTGTGTTGTAATCTCCATACCTCATTTTTGTGGATTTCAGATCGTAGTTTCTCCATGTTACATATGGTCTCTGATATTTTGGGCTGGAGGCTGCTGGGGTCTCCCATCTGAGGGTTCTTCTCATACACATCCTTCATCTTGTTCAGGGCATCTCTGACAATAACACACACACACACACATACAAAGATGACAGGAGTTAATGTCACACAAGTCATGAACAAAACCGCATCCATGTTTTGTTTATATGTGATGCTTTGTTAATGCCTCACTCAAGTTATTTGCTCTGTCATGGATTGTCAGTTACAGATTAAGGCTAAAGCTAAACAACAAGCTATGCAATCTAAATGTGAATCTTAAGTTTTTGTTAAATTATTAAAAGAAACTTGATGATGGAATGACACAACTTTAGATGTTTTTTTTAAAAAAGATGCTTCAAGAATTCACTTAAAACAAGCATCGCTTCCTTTACACAATATATTGACAATGTAAAATGAATTGGAAATAAAAATGCACATTATTAATACGACGACCTGTCTGAACTTAGGATAAGGCGTAAGGAGTCGTACCTCTGATCCACTTCTTTCTGGAGCTCCTTGCTGAGTTCGTCGATCCTCTGCTGCAGCCGCTTCCTCCTCTGCTCTGGAGGTAAGTGGCTGAAATCCTCCAGCGACGGAGCCTGAAGACGAGAAAACAGCAGGAATGTTTCTGCTAACGCGACACTCATCCTTCAAACCAACTCTGTCAGCTCATGATGAAAACAAGAAGAAACACTTAAGAACACAGCAAACGCACACCATCATAGAAATCTGGAGAGATCTCTGAAATGCTTATACCACCGCTTGTTTATTAGCTTTGTTCAGTAAGCCTGTAGCATGTTGAATAATCTGATTAATTAAAATAGAGCAATACTCTCATTTGTTTTGGGAAATGGCACAAATATATAAAAAGAAACTGACCGATTATAAACAAAAAGGTAGCCAGGACAACCTGAATACTTTCTGTTAGAATCTGTGGAAATCTAGTGCTGAAAGCCTGGTCAGTTTTTGGAGAACTTGACTGGTTAGCCAGGTTTTAGCTCGGTTCTAAAGATAGTGAGCATGGTGGCTTGGGGCAGACAGACCATGGCAGGTCCAAACTCCAGCAAGTTACACTTAACATAACATTATGGTGAGTTGTGTCATCTCATACCCTCCATGCGCTGTATCTTTAATAATATGGTACTTTTCTTACTGTGTCTTATTCTAATTTTGCTTCGGCAATGACCAAGTTTTCCTCCTGGAACACTTTCAGTGCCATCTTACTTTAAACACAGAGGAGTCACTCTGTAGCTGACATTAAAACTCACTTATTTAACACTCTTTTATAACTTTAATCGAGTAAAAAGAATATTAAACATAATGGAAAGCAGGTAAAACATTTTAATTGGGAAGGGACCAAAAACTATTAATACAAGGTTTACATATTGGAATACCGGATCCTATGGGAAGTCCTACATGGAATGGATACATGCACAAGCACCTACATTGCTATGTCTTCTTAGTAAGATTCTACACACACACTTACCATCTTGACTGACCACTGAGCCATAACGCATTAAACATGGCAGTAAAAAGAAACAGACAACATGGAGGGCTTGTTAGTTGTCAGAATGCAAGTCAGCCTGTCAGTCTGAAAACCCGACAGTCAGTCAAAAATCAAGAAAAGGTCAATAAACCCACAAGCAAGTTGGTCAATAAGACAGCAGGCAGCCATCAGATTATCCGCCCGGTAATTATAAGACTTTCCATAAGTAAATCATTGATGATGTAAAATTTTAATTTCTCATTAGCTAAATGCAGAAAAAAACCCAAAGTAATTACCTAAACACTAACAAAAAGAGAGTTTCAGCTATCAAATGCATGAAAACTTAATGTAATAGTTAATATTCTGATTTATAGTCAGTTCCTCTTATTCTGTTTCTTTTAGTGACTTTGGAACTTGGAAAACTGCTGCAGTTAAGAAACATGTCAAACAGACAGTTTGTCTGCTCGTTCTCCAGAAAGATTAAACCAGGCTGAAAAGCAGCCAATCACAGATGCCCAAACACACGGCAGGACCGCGAGCCAATCAAAGCTTTGGCTCGGCGTTGCAGTTGAGTGTTAACATGTTTGTGTTAAACTGTTTCACAGCACACTGTCACAGTTTTAGCAGAGAGACACACACACACAAACTCACACACACATCAGTGCAAACTAGGGCCAGATCCACTTAATGTTAATAACACGCTTCTCAGGCTTTCCTTCCCCACGCACACCACTGCAATCACAACGCCAAAACCCTCTAAATCCCTCCCACACACACACACACACACACACACACACGCTACATACTACACACCGTCAATCACCAAGGATCCTTCATCTTATGAATGGAGCAAAAAATCTGTCTCATAAATGAAGGGAGGGAAAGAATCACACAAAGAGAAATAAAAAGAAGTCTAAGATGAGAAATGAAAGCAGATAAACAGAAAGAAAAACAAACCAGAGCGAGAAAGAACCAGAAAGACGAGAGGAATGAATGAAAGAAATAAACTGGGTGTCTGCAAGTTTCAATAGGTCAAATTTACAACTTACAATTTCACAACTCAACTAAACATGAAAATAAAAACAGCTACAGGCCAGTCAGAAGATAAACCTGTGCCTGAGCTGATCGTTTACACTTTTTAAGGACTTGCAGACCCCCGTCAGACATTTTAATTCAATAATTTAAATCAACCGAGCTATCAAACACAGCAAAGCGCTACTTCCTGGCTCACCCCTCTCCTCAGGCCCCTCAAGGGGGGAATTCTGGGAACTGTAGTCTTTATCTCAGACAGACAGTAGTTCACTAGATCAGAGCTGAACTGAGGCAGGGCGAGGAGGTGGGAGGAGGGCCGAGATTGGTGGGGGTGGGCGGAGAAGGATGGTGGAGAGGGAGGAGGAGAGGAGGAAGGGGACTGACGGTGGGGAAGAAGAGAGGACAAAGCCAGAGATCAGGACGACATATTCTTCAGATTTGCGTCGTGTTGTAAAATATAGTTCTCATTCTTTCTGAAATTAAATAAAGGTTTTTGGCTTGGGGGGGGTGCAGCTGATCTTGGTCACATATAACAAGTGGATCTTTCTAGAATACAGAAAAATCAGCAGATGAAACAGTGCATATGATTAAAGCATTTAAGCTAACAGAGGTTGCTAACACTGATTACTTAAAAACTGTTAACTTACTTTGGTCTTTTTGTCTAAAGTAGCGGCCAGTTTGGTGTTTACTACAGTACCAAAACTCACAAATACTTTCTATAATCCTTAAATATTTATCTGTTTGAAAACCTCTCGAAATTACTGCATTAAACAATCAAACACACCCTGTCCATCACATGAGTTCCTGGTGCTGCAAGGAGGCGTGATGAAGCTAGCACAAGCTAACAGACGCGTAGTTAATGATTAAACAATGTGGTCTTTATGGAAAGGGGCAAGGTCCAAGTCATGAGCCGCAGGAAAGATTTGAGAGGCTGCTGTTACAAATGCTGCAAAGATGAGAGAATCCTACAACTCAAAACAAGCGGAGAGCACCACTAAGGCGGAAGGGAGAACAAAAATCATCAGGAAATAATATTAACAGTATCTGCAAATTACATTTTCCTTGAGAGAATAAAAAAAAAAAAAAAAANAAAAAAAAAAAAAAAACAGTTGAATGCCGATGTGGAAGGAGATAAAATGAGTACATGTGTTCAGGATGCAGCGTGGGGAGGGAGAGATGTGGGAAAAACACAGGAGTTATCACCGAATAATATCAGCAAAATGTCCTCCTTTACCTTTGGTTTCTTTCCAAACAGCCAGAGCTTGTTCTTGGCTTTGCCCATGGAGTGTTTGGGGTCGGGTCGTTGCCCGGGGCCCCCATCTCGCTCTCGGTCTCTGTCTCCTTTGGGCGTATTGCTGATGGTCCCGTCTGAGCCCGTCCTGCTCAGGTTCTGACTAAAGTCCTCGAAGTGGATGTCGCCTGGCGGCTCAAAGCCTGACTTAAAGGATTCGACCACGATGGCCGAATCCTGGGAGGAAGGAAGGACAGAGTAGGGATTAAAAAAGGGGAAGGGTGGTTAATTACTGACAACTTTCACAAGAGTGACCATGTCTTCTAGACATTCTTCTAAAGATGACATGAGTAAACAGTCTCTCTCCTTCTTTTCATCCTTCCATTCCTCCTTCCCCAGGACATACCCGTTGTTTATCGACAGCTTTGGCGGCAGAGACCATTCCTTCCAGACATTTGGAAATAATGGGTATGACCTTCTGCTCCGCCTCAGCGAAACTCCGATACGTCTCTCCCAGCTTCACCGTTCGCCTTTCGTCCATGTCCTGCAGATTCTGAAACGCACAGCAAAAGGGTTTGGAATTAATGAGCCGAATTCTGCAGGATTTTTGTCGTAGATTGATCGGATTAACAATTCTTCCAGTTAATTGACCTGTTGGATTAGCAGATGCTTTCTCTGGATTTGAAGCTTTTATATGTTTGGTTTACCTTGAAGATGTGTGGGATGGCGTTGTTGAAATGTTTCCACTGCTCTGCGTTGAAGTTCTGTAGCTGGGCGGCGTACTCGTTCTTACTGTCATCAGCCGTGTGAGTCCGCAGGTAATACTGGGCTTTGGCCTGAACAATTCCATTGACACAAACATTTCACACATGTACAGTGGTTAGATAATTTCACAGGATATATGGTGGGATGTTTAATATTTCATACTTAAAGGACCATACTGGTGATATGCATATTTGAGCCTAATATATTCAATTTTCATACACATAAAGTTACTGACAATCATTTCCCAAAGCATACTACTGGAATGGTGAATTAAAAATGTTTTTCCTACCTTCCAGACCGCCACTGGTTTCAGTTCATTCTGGTACACTATTAAAATCAACTTGTTGATACTTGAAACGTTCTTGGGATAGGTAATCCATCATCACCAACAAGACATGTATTCAGGTTTTTTTTTAGAATTACATAATTTTAGCATTTAATTGCAATAAAAAGCGCGGTGAATGTATGCCTCCACCGGGGAATATAGTCCCAAAAGAAGACCTGCATTTATGGAAAAATTTAAAGGACTGTGACTTCATAAGGCTGAGTAACTATTAGCAGGAGAAACATGGATTTTTAAGGTGGGTGTATCACTTGAATATTTGATTTTGAAAGATTAAGAGATTTAGCAAAATATCAGGAAAGCTGAAATACAGTTTTATCGTTTGGGAAATGATTGTCAGTAACGTAACATGCATGAAAATTGAATATATTAGGTTCAAACATACAAAATGGATGGTATGGTCCTTTAATTTGTATCACTATTAGCTGATGCCTCAATAACCAGTAGTCAGTCTGGAGTTCAATACAACTATACATTAAAATCTGACAGTGCAAATAATTCTGCAATAACATCAGAAGTCATAGGGTGGGAAAATCTAAGACATTTTGCTTAAATTTTGTTTTTAAAAGCTGGAAAGTTCTCATTTAACAGATGATTTAACAGCATGAAGAATACAGACACATAACATCCTGTATGCTTAAGGATTCTCTTGCTCTGGAAAATTTAAAAATACTGAGGGCACGTTAAAATAACTCACTTGAACAAGGTCAGTGGGGTCAAGATTTCAAATATATATTTTTGTTATATGGAGATTAACTCCTCTGAGAAAATGCCTTTGGACCAGTTTATTTTGCTTTGAGCGTTAACTAAATTAAACTAGTCATATTACACAGTGAGTGTGGAGGAAAAAGGAGCAAAAGTATAATTTAATAGACGTCATTATACTTGCAAAAATATTAACAATTAGCTGAGTGAGATGAAGTTAGATTTTTTATTGATTTATCAAAATTTTAACAGATTTAATGTAAACACATGTATATATTTTAGACATATATACACATTTTTACTCCAGTTCTCTGTCCCTGTTGCCATCTTTCCACCATGAAGTGAAAGTCAACATAATATTTTCACAGATAATGAAAAGGAGAAGCGGATCGTTATTTATCACACGTTATTTATCTGTATCAGCTTACAGATGAACAAATGATTAACAGCAGCTTCCTTACCTTCTCCACTTCAGATTTGGTGGCGTTGATGTCATTATCTAACCTCTCATAGGACACCTGGGATTTCTCTGCTTCCCTGCACTCTCTCTCAAACTTCTTTTTGCTCTAGAAAAACAGAGAAAGAACGACAAAAAACAGTGCGTGCTCTGGTAAATACATGAAGAAGCAAGGAAACTATAACCTCTTCATTACAAAGAATTGTGTTTCCTTTCATTTTCAAAGTGATCTAAGAAAACTATAAAAAAAAAAGTGTGAATTAAAAGTAGAAAAGCCAAAAGGGAGAGAGAGAGACGTGGATGAAGCTTGATGGAGAGATAGTTTCCTTCCTGCCAGCCCATCTGGGTTGCATTAGTAGGGAAGGAAACACAGTGAATAGCTGAGATATTACAGTCCAGTCACTATTAAAGACAAACAGACCACACAGTGAAAACACTCGCTGTCCAGCTTCACATTTTCTACAAAGAAATGTACTTGACTCATTGATTACAAGCCACAATTTATTTATTTTTTTAAATAAATTTAACAAGTAGCTATTCGTTTTCCTCGCCCTTGTAAAATCAGAGCATTTGATAGAACAAAGTAACGACTCAAATGCGATTGAATGACCTCAGAATTAAACTCTCTCTGGTGCCAAGAAGGTTGTCGAGGGCCAAATGTGGCACATATAGGCCTTGTTTTGGGAGGGGGACGGTACTGCACTGAGATCTAAGTGTGTGTGTGTGTGTGTGTGTGTGTGTGTTTGTGTGTGAGCTTTGGCCCTGTCCTTGGTCCCTGTAGACTGAGGCAGTTTGCCAGGAGGAAGAGCATGATCCTGCTGTCTATTTACTCTCAGAAACAAAAGCTTCAGTATTGTATGAATATTCACCATTAAAGTGAGCTGCAGCCCCATGTCAACCTACCTTTAACAATACTTTCTTCTATATATACGGTTTGTATTCTCCACAAAAACAAAAAGGAAACATCTAGCCATTCCAAACATGGAATATTGACACTAAGACACTTAGATCTGTCCTTCTCTCCCTCCTCCTTCCTTCCTCCCTCCTCACTTACGCTGTCCATCTGTTTCCAGCACTGTTCCAAATACTGCTGGGCCTTCCTGCCGTCCTGTAGGTGCTGCTCATTTACACACACACACACACGTACATATTTACACAGAAACACAGAAAAATACATATAAATATACATGAATGCATCCAGAAGCTTTGGAACAACACAGAAATTAACTGAAGTCATTCTTGTCACGACTACATGCGACACATTGTGCCGCAGCCACAAATTAAATAAGATAGAGACTCCATACATATGTTTAATTAAAAAGTTTCTGCCTTTTTTTGTTGCTAGCTACTTATTAAATGTAATTTCCTCACCATAATCCCACATGTATGAGATGCAAAAATTTAACAGACTTAGAAATAATATTAAATTATATTTGGAAGCGATGATTGGTGACAAAACCCTAGACATGGGATCCAAGATGATGAGAAAAAAAACTTTAAATTTATGTGCCAGGTAGAGTCAAAATGAAAGTATAATGAGTAACAAGTGAGCTCATACACAATTCAATAAGTTTATTATACACACGTTCATATTAGAACCTTGCACTCAAGCTTTTCATCAGATTATTAATCAGATAATTACTGGATATGTGTATAATTGGATTATAGTTTGCAAGCAAACAAACTGGTCGAGTTTGATTTAAACAGGATATCCGATGAAAAGCTTTGCAACACAAAACAGAAAAGGATGCTGTTCTTCCAAAACATATTAAACTTTTAGAGTTTCTAGCATCAGCAGATGGAGAAAGATGTGGAAGGCAGATGGTAAACATCACATCCAGCATATTTATCCTCTTAATATAAAGCAAAAAAAAAAAAAAANAAAAAAAAAAAAAAGACAAATGTATGGTGACAAAATGGCATCCTTTCAGTGAGAGAAAGCAACAGGTCATCTGGAAAATGCTTTCTTCATTTTGAGTACATGCAGTTAGAGGATGTATGAAAAGTGACTTGGCTTTCAGTCAGAGACGGTTTATCGTTTTTTTATTTAACCTTTATTTTACCAGGTAAGTCTCAATGAGATGAAAAAAATCTCTTTTCCAAGAGAGACCTGGCCAAATCATAACTGATATAGCAACGGATCATCTAATAAATATACTCACGTGTTTGCGTTCAGCTTTCAGGTCTTGGCTATACCTCATCAGCTCTCCGTAAACCTTGTGGCCCATCTCCTCCGCCACCACCTCCCTCTGACCAGCGTAGTCATTCAGCTCGTTCAGTATGGAGTAGAACGACACACAGGATGTGAACCTGGACGACACACACATCCCAACATTTATATCCCTAAAATATATTCCTGGCAGCAGATCTTGTTCGGTTATTCTGTGTCGTTCTGATAAAAAGAATACTAAACAATTCCATTGAGGCTGCTCA
The DNA here is from genome assembly GCA_014773175.1 of Lucifuga dentata. Taxonomy (NCBI): domain Eukaryota; kingdom Metazoa; phylum Chordata; class Actinopteri; order Ophidiiformes; family Bythitidae; genus Lucifuga; species Lucifuga dentata. The sequence goes on from VXCM01005685.1 coordinate 39,574, forward strand.
CCTTGGCTCCTCATCTTTAGAGCGCTTGGGACAATATTTTTTTACCAAGTTCCTGTTAGGAGAAAGAAGCAGACACAGATTAATGTCTAATAGAAAGATAAGGAAAAAAAACAAAAAAAACTGGCAGACATTCTAAGATTGGACTTTGTAAACAGACAAGGAGGGTTAGACAGACAGGCGATTTGACAAAATAACACAACAATTAAAATACAGTTTAATATTTTGGAAAATGGTTGTTAGGAATGTAACTTGTATGCAGGAAGTCCTCACACGTGCAAAATCACCGGCGTGGTCCTTTAAAGGGAATATGTGATGCAAACCACGGATATCAAACGCCTCTCACCAAATTTGGACATTTCTAACAAAGTTTGATGCGTTTCCAGTGTGCTTTCTGTCCAGCTGCATTCTAAGGAAAACATAAATGGATTGGGAGTTTGGGAAATCCTTTTTTTGGGAGACTCAGGGGAACTCGGGAGGGG
>VXCM01005686.1:16423-18923 GCA_014773175.1 Lucifuga dentata
TTTTTTTTTTTTTTTTTTTAATGCTTCTGATCGTTTATTTATAAATGGAGAAATGATGTGTGTGTAAATGGCGGTTTGAGCAGCCATGTTGACTTTGGTGTTGAAGAATCTTACCTAATATTTAAGTCAGAATTCTGAGTTTTGGAGACGTTTTCATGGACTTTTCCCAGTCGGAGGCAAATGACAGATTTTTAGCTGTGATTAGTTTTATGTTTTCATTCACGACTGGTCTGTTTATTAGCAGGATTTATCTAAAAGTTCTAAACCAATTTTGATGAAACTTAGAAGAAGCCCATCGGATTTGGGTGCAGATCCAGGAATTTCTGGACCAGGAAGTTTTGCAAATTCAAACAATGCAAAGGAAAATTATGAATTGGAATATTTCTGTAATAACGGCAGTTTGAATTCCTGGATTCTAATATCTGAGACTGACAAAAGGCGTATTATTACTGAGACTAATTCTCTACAACGTGTACAGAATTGATGAAGTAATATAATGTAGGAGTTATATCACAGGAAAAAAAGGTGATTAAGGATTCCACATGTGAAGAAGCTGCTAAAAGCACGTTTCTCACCAAGTCTCTGATTCATGTCTGACATTTACATAAAAAATGAGCTCATATACATACCAGATTCTGCTATATCCTTTTTAATGCCATAAAGGACGATTTCCTTCTATTGTTCACAGATTTTAGATGAATATCCGTCCAGTCTGAGGGAGGAAGTCGTTTCAGATCTTAAAACCTGACTTTGCTGCGGTCAAGTTCATTTTGATTTTGACCGAATCCATTAAAAATATCAATTGAAATTCCTGATTTTTTCCGATTTCCCATTACTTCCAGTCGGGACTTTTCCACGCGGGTTCATCCTGCAGCATTTTCCCATTTGGACGGTGGAAACGTCCAGTAATTGACTTTCCTGCTCAGTTCTGCAGCTGAGGCTTTATTATCGTCCAACACACACAGAAGGAACGCAGCTGAGCTTTGGAAAGCCACAAGTGACTGATTAGCAGGATGTGTGTGTGTGTGTGTGTGTGTGAGAATCAGAGACACTTTAACATGCTGAATCTCTCCACTTCGTTAAATAAACAGGAAGGTGCTCTGAGGGTCATACCTCCTCCAAGGCCGATAACATCATAACATCCCAGTAAAGGGGTTTAACCAGAACAGGCTGTTTACAGATGACGTAACATCCGTTCGCTTTTTCTGCGCAAAATGCAACTGGTGGGCGGACGAGACGTGAGACTAGTTGCTGTTCAAGCAGAAATGCTGTGTTGGTGCGTGTTTTTGGTACCGATCACTCCAATCCAGGAAAAAGCAGAAGTTTTTATCGTGTTCCTAGATTTGCTTCACCGAGGCTGATCGACACTGGAATGATCGACAATGCAGTTAACAAACTTACGTCTGCCTTCTGGTGGAGCTGACAGACAAAAAAATCCTGCCATAACATGAAGTAACCACTACATATTTATTTCATACATGTAGCAGCTTCACACATAAATCTTCATTGATCCCATGTTAGTCAGACTCCTCTTGCATGAGATGAAGGCTAGCTAGCTGAGATGCTACTGATCAGTTCTGACAGCTACAGCATCTGAGCAGATTAACGTGATCAATACCGCATCAGTACACACGGATCTACAAACAAGACAGGACATCACGCTTAGATTCTAAACATGTCAAAGGTCATGTGTCAGTGACCTGTGTACCGTCATGTGTTATACGCGTGCTAGCAAACCCAGCGCTGACTGCCGGCCAGTGATGGTCATGTGGGCTAACTCCACCTAGCTAGCTAGCCGCTAAAACAATTACAGCAACATCGTTTTGTCGTTTCGTTTCGTGTCGATCGTTTTGTCAGTAAAAATTTGTTTCTCCTGGGACTATATTTCCTGGTGGAAACATTTTCTTCTCTGCAGGTCCATGCTGCATCGTTTAAATTAATTACTGATTAATTGTGATGGATTATTTATCTCAAACACATTGCAAGTCTATTGATTTTTTTTTTATAGCGTACTAGAATGAACTGAAACCAGTGGCAGTCTGGAAGGTAGAAAAAACAATTCTAAAATGCACCACTCCAGCAGTATGTTTTGGCAGTAATGTGAGTACGCAGGTTATATTTGTATATATTTTTATTGGTTATATTTCCTGTTATTTGGATTGTGTCTGCATGTGATTGGATGTCAGCAGACGGGTTATTTATGTTCCTCCTTCTTTAAAATAACTCCAAACTTTTTTTTTTTTTTTTTTTTTTTTTTGCACGGCTGTCCCTGCTGCAGGTGCATGTACCTATTTACAGCACGTCCTGATTCAAAATAACTTTATTAATGAGAGCGTGCGGAGCAGGAAGTCCAGCATTCAGCTTGTGGGTGGATTTGACGTCAGGAAGACGTCGCAGCAGATTTCATTCACATGACGAGCGTTCCGATCGTGATGCATTTAAACTGACTTTAACACGGTTTTTCCTGACGTGGATGAAGCGTCTGGATGCAGAAATGGTC
>VXCM01005686.1:21423-44665 GCA_014773175.1 Lucifuga dentata
TGCCATGGAAACATGGAAATTGTTGCGAATGCACAATCAGCTTTGAATGTATTCTACAGGTGATTCATAGAAAGAATTCATCACAATAAAGTGACCAAAAAAAAAAAAAAAAAAANAAAAAAAAAAAAAAAAAGAGAAAGTAGTCACCCAGACGTAACTCCGGTTCTGTGAGTACGGCTGTTGCTGCCCTCCGAGGACTCAGCGCTCTGAAAAAGAACCTGCTGACTAATTAGGAGGCAGTTTGAGGGATGATGAGAGTTGAAGCGCTGACCCACTTCCTGCTCCAAATCTGGTTTTGCTTGAAGAGTTTCTGTTATTTATGCTTCAGAAAAAAAAAAAAAAAAAAANAAAAAAAAAAAAAAAAAAACAAGTATAGCATTCTCACACTCAAAACTAAAAGTTATTCCCCTGTTTAATAAGAAAAGTTGAAACTCTCCTAAACTACTTTAACAAACAGCTGCCACATCACTGCACTCCAAAAAAGTCGTCATTGGAGGTGCAGCTGAGAAATGCTAAACATAATAAATCTTCAAAATGTGTTCAGCAAAGCCTCCTGACACAGGAAGTGGAGTCAGACGCCGTTTTTTTGGCCTCCGATCAGCAAATGGAGCATAAAGGAGCATAAAGCAGCAGCTGGACGTGAGGCTGGAGGCTCAGATGTGGAGTTCATCACTTCAGGACGTCTCTTCCTGTTTATAGACGCGTCCGGCGGGAAAAAGCTGCAGGTGTTTTATTAGAGCCTGAACACAGGAAACGGTTCTGCTGTAGCAGCAGCATGTTAAATGTGCTGCTCAAACTGCTGAGCTCATGCACAGCGAAACACCACAGTGAAACATTTCATATACAGTCTATATATGTATATATACATATATAGACTGTATATGTATATACAGTATGTATATATATACATATATATGTAGATATGCGTATACATACACATATATACATACATACAAATATATGTATATAATATGTATATATGTGTATATATATATATATATACACACATCCATATATACAGTATATATACATATATATATACATATACATATATACATATATATATATATACATATATATATATACATATACATACATATATGTATATATACTTATATGTATATATACACATATATACACATACATATACACATACGTATGTAATATGTATACATAAATATATATATAAACTTGCAAAAAATGTAAAAAAAAATCACCGGTATGCTCCTTTAACAAGCTGTTTGCCTGAATGGTGTCGCAGCAGATTTGCTGCTCTGCTGGTAATAAACAATGTCATCAAACTGGACTCAGTTTGCACTGATCCCACCAGCCCACGCACACACACACACACACACACACGCTGAGTGATGCTCATCACAGAGCGGCGTATCGATATGCTGTCGTGTGGAAGCTTTCTGTCCTCTTCAGCGTTTGACATTGAGAATTAAACAGGAGCGTCTCGTTGCTGCAAACATCGATCTGCTGCTCAGATCATCATTCATGTTATGTGTGTGTGAGGAAAAAACTCTAATCCATGACCTTTATGGTATGTTCTTAAGGGAGCATACTGGTGATTTAGCACAATTAAGCCCAAAACATGCAAAATGTTATTGTCAACCATTTTCAAAAACATAAAACTGTAATTTAGTCTTCCTTTTATTTTGTAAAATTCCCTAATCTTTCAAAATGAAATCTTCAGGTAATACACAAATTAAATTTAACATTTCACCTGCTGCCTCCATTTGTAGAAGGCATGATCATTTTTAATTTCTCAGTCAAAGCTGTCTTCTCCTGGGACTATATTTCTTGGCGGAGGGATACATTTTCTTCAATTCAGCCCTGTGTTGGATCGGTTAAATAAAAGTTACTTTGACAAAAAAATTAAATGGATGTTTTGTTCGCTGTGATGGATTATTTACCTCAAACACATTTCAAGTCTCTACAAGTTTATTTTTAAATTGTGCTGTAACGAACTGAAACCAGTGTTAGTCTGGAAGGTAGGAAAAACAATTCTAATATTTACTGCAAAAGTCGTATATTTTGGGAAATGGTTGTCAGCAACATAACATGTATGCAGGTTGTATTTATTGGGCTTAAACATGCAAAATCACCGGTATGCTCCTTTAAATATCTGATTATAACTTTTTAAAATGAATCGTTCATATTTCAATAAAAGTAAAACCTCAATGCAAATCCCTTCCACATTCTGTTATTTTCATATTATTCAGGGTGTCACTGCTGACTTGATGCATAATGACGTGTGTGTGTGTGTGTGTGTGTGTGTGTGTGTGTGTTTAGCTTTGAGTGATGACTCATTTGCTGAAAGTGTCAGCCACTTCAGAACATCTCCCTTCTTATTGACCCCCACCTTCTCACTCTGAACCCTCTAGACACACACACACACACACACACACACACACACACACACACACACATCAAACTGTCGGGTTGCCACATTGTCCTCGGTGACAGCAGCCCCTGACATTTCCATGCATCAGGAAAGAGCAGGTGAGTTTTTTAACATTAGAAAAGACAGGAAAGCGATGATGAAGATGAAGATGAAGGATGCGGTCCTGCCTTGTGTTTAAAGGAGCATACTGGTGGTTTTGCATGTTGGATCCTTGTGAATACTACCAACATACACGTTACTTTACTGCCTACCATTTTCCAAACCGTATTTGAGTTTTTGTGTTATTTTGCCAAATTTCCAAACCTTTCAAAATGTTCAGTGACACGCCCACCATAAAAATTAAAAACATTAAAATAAAAAAACACTTTAACAAAAAAAAAAAACAACAGTGTGTCGTTCGCTGTGATGATGATTCTCTACATGCCGATTTTTTTTAGCGTATTTTAATGATCTGAAACCAATTGCTATCGAGAAGTGGTATGGTCCTTTAAAAACATAAATTTATGAAAATGACTTAAAGGACCATACAGGTGATTTTGCATGTCACTGTCAAGAAGGTCGGAAAAAAAAATAATCCAAATTGTACCATTCCAGCCACATATTTTGGGAGATGTTGCAGTAATGTAATATATGCGTATATATGTACATACATTCACTCCACACTTTTTATTGAGCTTAAACGCTAAAATTATGTAACCTGTAAAAAAACCTGAATACACGTCTTGTTGGTGATGATGGATTACCTATCCCAAGAACGTTTACAGTATCAACAAGTTGATTTTAATAGCAGAATGAACTGAAACCAATGGAGGTCTGGAAGGTAGGAAAAACATTTTTAATTCACCGTTCCAGTAATATGCTTTGGGAAATGATTGTCAGTAACTGTGATGACTCGTTTGGACTCTGTCTAATCATTTCCTGTTTTATTTTGTTAACTGGTTCTCCTTGTTGTTTTGTTAGTTTTACTTCCTGTCCTTGTTCTAGTTTCCCGCCAGTTTTCAGCATCACCTGAGTCCAATCTGCTAATCACTCACCTCTCTACTTATACAACCTACAGTTCCTTTGTTCTCTGCCAGATTGTCTTGCTCTCCTTGTAGTCAAGCTTTCCAGCATTTTGTTTCAGTGTTATCTCTTGTGATTTCTTGTGTATGACCTTTGCCTGTTTTTTGACTTGGATTTAAGCCTGTTTCTCAGTTGGATTTATTTGCTTTTGGTTTACCTGGACTGTTGGGACTGTTTCTGGATTTTGCCTTTTGTCTGCCCCTTATCTGCTCTATCTGCCGTACTGACTGCCCGCCTGTGTATGACCAGTGAAGCCGTCATTAAACTGTGGATTTTTGAACTACACTCTGACTGTTTTTCGTATCCTGAATTTGAGTCTTTTTCTGGTCTAGGCCGTCACAGTAACGTTATGTGTATGAAAATTGAATATATTTGGCTCAAACATGCAAAATGAGTGGTATGGTCCTTTAACNCGTTATGTGTATGAAAATTGAATATATTTGGCTCAAACATGCAAAATGAGTGGTATGGTCCTTTAACATTTATTTGACTGCTATATTTGTCCTTTCATGACTCAGAGTTATTATTGTCATGTAAAGAGTTCTACACGGACAGATCATGGTTATATTTTTGTTTTAATATTCTGCCTGATCTCCTCTGTGTCACATTTTGCTGCTATTACAACTAATTTGCTGCCAAATAGCAACCAGATCTCCCACAAAGGGTCGTCGTACATACGTGTATGAAAATAGAATATGTTAGGCTCAAACATGCAAAATGGAATAGGAATGAAATGGAATAGGAATAGTGTTATGTGCTGATCCTGAATCTGCTCATCTTTGACCTTAGCAGAGAGTTATCAGCTTTACTTAGTTATTTTTGTTTAATGAAGTTTGGTTCTTTTGTATCTGTAAAATTTGTACCACACTGGATCCAGTTATTGTCTGCTGAGCTGAACATGTTGATATGCATGACAAAAATAAATAAAAATTCAATTCAATTCAGAACACTATGAGTTTGTTGGTGCAGCATCTTAAAGGTTTCTGCTCAGAGGCAGAAAAGAAGCAAAGACGAAGAAATCCTCACAGCATCCTGAAACCTGCAGGACAGCAGGTTCTGTCTAATTTTAGGAATGTGGTGTGAATTTCCAAGCAGGGCGCAGTCGTGCACGTATCAAATGTTAAATGTACCTTCTTATACAGTCCATATCATATAAAGAAACAGTAGACAGCAATAAATCAGATATTTACCACATAACAAATCAGGACAATNCATATCATATAAAGAAACAGTAGACAGCAATAAATCAGATATTTACCACATAACAAATCAGGACAATTCTGGCCTGGCCCCAAGAAAGTTAGCTAGGTTAGCTTCATGAGTTTATCTTTTGATTTTTTTATCTGTCTGTTGCTAGATCAAATTGCATATATATAAAAAACGGTTATGCCAATCTTGGTGTATACCACAACTATATATTCAGACAGAAAAAATAAAAGAATTTACTCAGAATAGAACAGGAAAACTTGAGTTAGCATTAGCAGCAGCAGCTACTTAAAACTAGGTTAGCTTCATGAATTTACTCAGAATATAACAGGAAAACTTGAGGTAGCATTAGCAGCAGCAACTATAAGACAGTTAGCTAGGTTAGCTTCATGAATTTACTCAGAATAGAACAGGAAAACTTGAGTTAGCATTAGCAGCAGCAGCTAGCTAAGTAGCTAACATTGCAGCTTACTGCCACGTTTCCTAAAGTTCCATGTTGATTCTTAAAAGATGAAATGTCACATTTTTAGCAGACAAAGATGCAATGCGTTATGTAGCTGAAAAGAAAACAGCGTTTAAATGTGTGGCAGGGATGTGCCTCTTCTAAACCTCCTGCTGTTGATTGCACGATGACTGTTCTGCTCCGGATGAAACCATGGAAACGGAGGTTGATGGACGGAGGCTGGTCAAAGCTCAGAGTTGCACTGTATTTTAGGCAGGAAATGCATATTCAAATTCAATAAATAAGATTAAATTTGAATATGCAAATTCAATAAATAAGAAAACAACACCATGCAGCGTGTTTTTATTCCTCACATGGTTTCTGCACATGCTCAGTGTTGTTTTCTGTCCAACATTTCCAGGTTTGACTCGTCTTTAGTTGTTAAAATCAGGCTTTCCTCGCTTATTTTCTTGACATCCTGCCCTTTAATCTGAGCTGCATTTCCCTCTTTGCATGCCACTTACACCATGCTGTGTGTGTGTGTGTGTGTGTGTGTGTGTGTGTGTGTGTGTGTGTGTGTGTGCACGTATGTGTGTGTCTAGCACTTAGCCGACCATGTTCATGTCTGGCGGCCCCCCGGGGGAGGAGCTCACGGATGAGGAAAAAGAGATCATCAACAGTGTGCTGGCACGTGCCGCCATGATGGACGCCATGGAGCACGAGAGGATTGAGTGAGACTGAAAAGCATTTGTTTCTATCACACTTAAAGGACCATACCTGTGATTTTTCTATGTTTGAGCCCAATAAATACAAACTGCAAACAGGTTACGTTACTGCTAACCATTTTTCAAAACATAAAACCGTATTTTTGATTGCCTGTTTTTTTGTTGTTTTTTTTTACTTTGTTTTTTTTTTACCAGGAAGTCAAATGTTCAGGTGAAACACACACCTTAAAATTTAACGTTTCACCTACTAACAGTATGTATGATTGTAGAAAGGATGTTTTTAATTTCATTATTCCCTGGCAGACATACATTTTCTCCCACGTAGCTCCATGTTGATCAGTTACATTATATGACTCTGACAAAAAAAAAGGTTACTTTAAGCACATTTCAAGTCTTCACAAGTTGATTTTGAATTAACTGAAACTAATCGTAACCTGGAAGGTAGGAAAAACAATTTAAAATGTATTGCTCCAGTATTATGTCTTGGAACATGGTTAGCAGTAACATGCAGGTTGTATAAATATTAGGCTGAAACATGTAAAATCACCGGTATGCTTCTTTAAATGTGGATCGGTGATTGGTTTTGGTGTAAAATCACGGTAAGTCAGCGCTTATTTATTGTATTTATGTATTTGTGTTTGTTTTTAAGGCGTCTCTCTGCGCGTCTGGATAACATCAGGAAGGCGGCGTGCGGTGACGGCCGCTCACGCTGTCTGCTCTGCGGGGAGTCGTTTGGCCCGCAGGGCGTCTCCGCCGTCCTCTGTGTCCAATGCAACAAGGTGCATGTCTGTAGTATTTCATTATTTCTGTTTAAAGGACCATGCCACGTTACATGTATGAAAATTTAATATATTAGGCTCAAACATGCAAAATGAGTGGTATGGTCCTTTAAAANGTTACATGTATGAAAATTTAATATATTAGGCTCAAACATGCAAAATGAGTGGTATGGTCCTTTAAAATAAGAAATTTCTGATAACAACTTAAAGGACCATACCGGTCATTTTTCATTGCTCTATGTGCAATGCAACAAAGTAGGTGCATGTCTGCATATTATTTCATTATTTCTGTTTAAAGGACCATACCGTCCATTTTGCATGTTTGAGCCGAATATATTCAATTTTCATACACATAACACGTAACGTTACTGACAATCATTTCCCAAAGCATACTACTGGAACAGTGAATTAAAAATGTTTTTCCTACCTTCCAGACCTCCATTGGTTTCAGTTCATTCTGCTATTAAAATCAACTTGTTGATACTTGAAACGTTCTTGGGATAGGTAATCCATCAGAGTGAACATGACATCCAGTACATGTTTTGTTGAAGTAACTTCATTAACCAACATGGAGCTTCACAGAACAAAATGCATGTTTCCATCAGTGAATAAAATCTGGGGAGAAGACAGCTTTTACCAAGTAATTAAGAACAGGTGAGTGCATTACCTGAACATTACAGTTTAAAAGATTACATTTGTAAAATAATAGGAAAACTAAAATAAAGTTTTATGTACTGGAAAATGGTTGTCAGTAACATAACATGTATGCTTAAAGTATTTATTTGTTGGGCTTAAACATGAAAAATCAGCGGTATGGTCCTTTAAACAAATGACAATTTCTCAAAGGATGAAAGTAGAAGTATTTATAGTTTCTTCTATTTGCTGTTTTGTTGAGATTTGCTGTGGTGAAAACCAGTGCTACTCGTTCTGACACACACACACACACACACACACACACACACACACACTCCTGATCTTATGCATCACATTCTGTTTCTTCCTGTGCTCAATAACGACGTAAAGGTTAATGCTACCTGAACTGTAAACGTCCAGACACTGTCATTAAAGACTAAATCTGTGTGTGTGTGTGTGTGTGTGTGTGTGTGTGTGTGTGTGTCTGCAGCACATGTNTGTGTGTGTGTGTGTGTGTGTGTGTGTGTGTGTGTGTGTGTCTGCAGCACATGTGTAGTAAATGCGGGATCTGCAGCAACAGTCAGACGTGTCCCGTGTGGCTCTGCAGAATCTGCAATGAACAGCAAGAGGTAAACAAGAGGAAAGATGAGAAACAGAAAGAAGAAAAGAGGAAGAACGGAATAAAATAAAGAAACTAAATTAGCCGTTTTGTCACTTTGGTCACCAGATGATGCTTTTTTTAATGAAATTTGAAGCATTTAGGCTCACCTTTTAGCATTTCACTGACCTGCAGCCTGGAAAATGACCTTCCCTTCATACTTCCTGTCCAGCAGAGAGACAGGAAATGAGCGGCTGGTTTAATTGAAATCAGATAATAATGATTTGATCCATATAAATCATAGAAATGCTGTTTCTGTCGGTGATGCTGCTGTTGTGATGACGGTGTGTTTGTTGCCTCAGGGAGACCAGAGTCCTCAAATAAATGCTGCTTCCTGTCAGTCATGCACAGAATAATTCCTCTGCACACACACACACACACACACACACACAGACATCACAAATATAGAAATGTGTCGTGTCTGTTCCATAACTTACTGATGAAAAAAAATTAACCAACCAAATAAACAAGTAACCAACTAAACAACCCATCAACAAACTAGATAACCAGTCAGTTAGCCAAACCAACCAAATAACCAAAAATCAATCAGCCAACCAATCAATCAAAAAAATAAAAACCAAAAAACAAAAAGGACAACCAACTAAACAAATCAAACAAGTAACCAACACACCAACCAAACTAGCCAAACTAGCTAACCAATCAGTACCAGCCAAACAACTAAGCAATCAATTAAATAAGCAACTAACCAACAAACCAATCAGCCAATCAAACCCAATCACATAAAACAACCACACAAATAAACATACAAACGCACACCAATGAAGAGTAGAAACTGATTTCAGACCTCAGACTGTCCAGAGACGAATGCTGCGTTCACAGACCTCGGAACTCTGATTTTTCTGACTTCCTACTTGGAAAAATGCGTTGGAACGGCACTTGAAGTCAGAGCTCCGACTGGGAAAAATCTGACTTCCAAGGGAACTCGAACGCAGCATGAGACAAATCTCAACTCTTCTCTTGAGGTCAAAGGTGTTCCGTCTCTCTGGTCTGATGTTCTGCTCCAGACTTTCTTTGCCTAAATTTAGAGTTTTCTTTTTTGGATGGCAGAAAGAAAGTCGTAGAACCGAATCGGAGCGTCGGAGCATCAAACCCGCTCCACGCTGCTGACTTTGTTTTGCAGATCCAGAAGCGGTCTGGAGCCTGGTTCTTCAAAGGCCGGGACCAGCAGGTCCTGCCGGCCCCCCTTCCTCTGTCCAGACCCACTCGGTCCAGCTCTGAGACTGGCTCTGAGTCCAGCCCTGCCCTGGCTGCTCGGGACGGACCCCAGACAGATCGGACAGGTAAGACGGGGAGATGGGTTATGGACAGCTTTTCTAACGTCCCACCATGTTTCACCAACAATTAGATTTGTGAAGGTCAGGCGGCCATGTTTGTTGTGGCATTATGAAATATGACACAGGTTTTCTATAGCATGACCTTCACATGAATTGATTTAAATGTGACAGATGCAACTCAAGCATGCATGAACTGAAGTCATGCAGCAGCTTAGAGGAAGAAGAGCAGCCAAAGTCATAACGTTCGACCAAAAGACCCAAAATCAAAAAAAATCTGTTGAAAAATAAATCAAAGATAAAATCAAAGATAATCTGCTTTCAAAACGGCAGGAAAACCAAAAACAGAGTCCCTGTTCCCACATTCCACGGTGGGCATTACTGCAACCTTAAAGGACCATACCAGTGGTTTTGCATGTTTAAGCCCAATAAGTACAACCAACATACAGTACATGTTACTGCTAATCATTTTCCCGAACATAGCACTGTATTTTAGCTCGTGTTATTTTACCAAATCTGCTAATCTTTCAAAATCTAATCTAACACGTACGTCTGAATGTGGAAGGCACGATCGTTTTTAATTTCCCAGCAAAAGCTGTTTTCTCCTGGGACTATATTTCCTGGCGGAGACATACATTTTCTTCCATGTAGCTCCATGTTGGATCATTAAATTTAGTAGCTTCAGCAAAAAATAAGAATGTTTGGTTTGCTGCTAATCACCTTTCAAGTCTTAAAGGTTAATTTTTATAATGGAATGAAGTGAAACCAAAGGCAGTCTGGAAGGTAGGAAAAACAATTCTAATATTTACGCACCATTTGTCAGCTTGGGAAACGGTTGTCAGAAACATAACATGTATGCAGGTTGTATTTATTGGGCTCAAACATGTAAAACTACCAGCATGCCCTTTAAAACTTTAACATCTTTCTGCCTGCATGTTTGAAATGAACTTCACAGATAAATGAAGATACAGTTTTGTGTCCTTGCGTCCTCATGTTCTCGTGTCCTCATGTTCTTGTGTAATCATGTTCTCGTCTCCTTGTGTCCTCCTGTCCTCGTGTTCTCATGTTCTCGTGTCCTCCTGTCCTCCTGTCCTCCTGTCCTCGTGTTCTCATGTTCTCATGTCCTCCTGTCCTCCTGTCCTCGTGTCGTCTCCTCAGAGCTCGGCACAGACCTGCAGCCGCAGCAGGAAGCGTCCTGTGCATCAGGACAGACAGGAAGTGCAGCAGCTGCAGTGAAGATGGAGAGACTCATGCTCACCTCCAAACCTCTGCAGGAAGCTGCACGCTGCTCAGGTAGCACGCTGCTCAGGTAGCACGCTGCTCGGTGGCACGCTGGCCTCAGAATAAACCAAATGCTGCAACTCAACACAACAGATGTTATTTATACTGCTGCTGCAGATAAACATGCAGCATAAAAGCTGGAGCGGATATCGATTCCATAAAAAAGGAATCATTAGAAGGATCTAATTTTGAATGAATGTGATGAGGCGGGTGAAGAATGGAGTAAACACTGCAAAACGAACAAAAGTCCTCATAAAAACTCTTAACTTCCCAAACGTTTCTGCTTTTAATTTTACCGTGAAGTTTCAGCTGCAGGCGAGGAGGAGACGGCGCCTCCTGCTGCTGTGGAGGAGAAACGACGACCTGCTAACTCCACTTCAGTTTCCTCACGCCTTCCGGCTGCGNTACCACGACCCCCGCCAGACCACACAGAGGACCAAGACGACTACGACTCAGATGATACCAGTAAGATTAAGGCTTCTTCTTCTTCTTAAAGGACCATACAGGTGATTTTTCTATGTTTAAGCCCAAAAACATATGACACTTTACTGACAACAATTTCCAAAACATAAAGCCATATTTTAGTTTTCCTGTTTTATTACCGGATCTCCTTACCTGTCCAGGTGATTCTCGCACCTGAACCCCTGGAGTCTAAAGTCACTTTTGACAGTTTGTTTTCAGATTTTTAGAGACTTTCTTTTATTTTTTTAGACTCTTGTAGAATCGTGATTCATCATCTCATCATTTTTGTCTAAATTTTTTGCTGAATTTTTTTTAGATTGAAATTTTTTTTCTTGAATGAAATTGTAGAACGCACAGTCGTTTTTAATTTCTTGGTAAAAGCCGTTTTCTCCTGCGACTAAAATCCCATCACATCAGTTAAATTAAGTAACTTTAATTTTTTAAAAAAAATGTAATAGACGTCATCCTCACTGTGATGAATTACCTGCATGAAGCGTGTTTCACGTCTCTACAAGCTAATTTTTATGTCTTACTGGAATGAACTGAAGCCAGTGGACAGTCTGGAAGGTAGGAAAAATAATTCTAAAATATACCACTCCAGTAGTATGTTTGGGTTGTCAGTTGGTTGTCAGTAACGTTATGTTGCATATGTTGCGCACAAACATTAAAAACCCACGGTATTGTCCTTTAAATTGAATATCATTGAGTTTCTCACTCTTTGATCTTTATTAGTATAAATCATACAAATTCCTCCGTGTGTGTGTGTGTGTGTGTGTGTGTGTGTGTGTGTGTGTGTAACCATAGCAACAAAGAATCAGAGTTCATTTTTTTGTTTTTCTTTTCTTTTTTCTTCTTTTTTCTCTTTTTTGTTCCTTTATCCTTTTTTTCTTTTTCTTTCTTTTTTCTTTTTCCCCTTTTTTCTCTTTTTCTTTTTTCCCTTTTTTCTTTCTTTTTTCCTTTTTTCCCTTTTGTTTCTTTTTTGTTTCTTTTTTCTCTTTTTTCTTTTTTTTTCTTTTTTCCTTCAAATGAGAAAAAAGAGAAAAAAAGAAAAAAAAAAACAGAATCAGCGTTGATGTCAGATTTTTTTGTCTGTCTTCCTGCAGCCACACTGGGATCTCTGGAGTTCAGCGTGCTTTACCTGCAGGAGAACAACGCTCTGTACTGCTGTGTTATCAAAGCCAAGGTATACACACACACACACACACACACACACACACACACACACACACACAGAAGATGAGATAAGACGACCCTTTGTGGGAGATCTGGTTGCTATTTGGCAGCAAATTAGTTGTAATAGCAGCAAATTGTGACACAGAGGAGATCAGGCAGAACATTAAAAACATTAAAACACAAAATATAACCATGATCTGTCCGTGTAGAACTCTTTACATGATAATAAAAACTCTGAGTCATGAAAGGACAAATATAGCAGTTGATTAAATGTTAAAGGACCATACTACCCATTTTGCATGTTTGAGCCTAATATTATCAGTTTTCATACATGTAACATTACTGACAATCATTTCCCAAAGCATACTACTGGAACGGTGAATTAAAAATGTTTTTCCTACCTTCCAGACCTCCATTGGTTTCAGTTCATTCTGCTATTAAAATCAACTTGTTGATACTGTAAACGTTCTTGGGATAGGTAATCCATCATCACCAACAAGACATGTATTCAGGTTTTTTAGAAATTATGTAATTTTAGCATTTAAGCTCAATAAAAAGTGCAGAGTGAATGTATGCCTCCACCGGGGAATATAGTCCCAAAAGAAGACCTGCGTTTATGGAAAAATTTAAAGGACCGTGACTTCATAAGGCTGTGTAACTATTAGCAGGAGAAACATGGATTTTTAAGGTGGGTGTATCACTTGAATATTTGATTTTGAAAGATTAAGAGATTTAGCAAAATATCAGGAAAGCTGAAATACGGTTTTATCCTTTGGGAAATGATTGTCAGTAACGTAACATGTATGAAAACTGAATATATTAGGCTCAAACATGCTAAATGGCTGGTATGGTCCTTTAATTACACAGTAATTAGGAGTTAAAAAAAAGACAAAAAAAAGGTACTGGAAGATAATTTTTCTACTCAGGTAACAACAGTAATAAAATTGTATTTGTTTCACTTGTATATTACTAAGTACAGTATTTAAAAGTGATTAAAGTGTTTAAAATGTGAGTTATTTAGAGTTACTGCCTTTATTTTACTTAGAATTTATGATGTTATTTCCAGTCATTAATGCAAAAATAACAGTTTGTAATTTAAAGGAATATTGCATAATTTAAAGGGTAAATGACAGCAGCATAAATACATGTGGAAAAAATTATAGGTTTTACGTTTTGACATAAAACTGAAGGAAGGACTTACTTTCCTGTCTCTGTCTCAGGGTTTAAAGCCGATGGACTCAAATGGACTCGCTGACCCTTATGTTAAACTCCATCTCTTACCAGGAGCCAGCAAGGTACAGTCACCTTCATCCTCCTCTTCCTCAGCAAACAGAAATGCGTGAAAAACCATGCACACGAAAGAGAATCCAGGATTTCTGCTCTCATTTCCTTCAAATCTTGATGCTTAAAAAAAGACTTTTATTGTGTAAATTTATTATGCCGTGCATCTTCTGCTAGATCTATATCTATAACTGTTGGAAATTTGTCCAAACACTTTCCTTCTGCTAAATTATTATATCTATATCTATGTCTATATCTATATCTATATCCATGGCTATATCTAAATCATCTATATCTATAACATAACAATAACAATAATAATAATAATACATTTTATTTGTTGATGCCTTTCATGGCACTCAAGGACACCTTACAGTAAAAATATCAATATCTATATCTATATCTATAGTTATATCTATATCATCTATATCTATGTGTAACTATATCTATACCTACATCTATATCTATATCATCTATATCTACATCTACATCTATATGTATATATATCTATATATTTACATCTATATCTATATATCTACATTTATATTTATATCATCTAAATCTACATCTACATCTATATCTATATATCTATATATTTATATCTATATCTATAGATGCAGATATCTATATCTACATATCTACATCTATCTCTATATCTATATCTACATCTATATTTATATCTATATCTATATAGCTATAGCTATAGCTATAGATAAAGGTCTATATATCTACAGCATATCTATATTTATATCTTTATCTCCATCTACATCTACTGTACATCTAGATCTATATCTACAGTTTATCTATATCTATATCTATATATACATCTATATCTATATCTATATATATTGTCAAAGGAATTAAAGGGTGTCAGGTTGCAGATCACACTCTTTATTCTGTAAACAGAACACATGGATGAATCCACACGGCTTCAAATCATCTGAGCCTTTAGATCATTTGAAACACATACTGCTGTCTGACCATATGCTCATACGTCAGATGGTTTAGACTAGGAGACTAGTTTAGACTAGGAGGCTAGTTTAGGCTGGGAGGCGTCAGAACGACCTGAACCGTCTCCAAGGACTGTTTTGACAGACACACTCATCATTCCAGGTCATGAACACGATCCGTGACGTTGGCTCTGCTGGAAATAACACAGACACTGCAGAATAAACATGAGTACAGGAATGTAAGAATATAAAATATAAGATTAACACACTGAATCTAAATGAAAAGCTTGAATATATATTATAAGATATAGTAATATGAAAGATAATACGCAGTTCATTCACTTTAATTCTCAGACTATATAACTGAATCCACCTGATCTGGATCAATATCTGCATTTGGACTTAATTGCACCGTTGATTGTCCATCATCCTTGAATATTTTTGTTACGATTGTGTCTTAGTTTTCAACAAACTGGAAAAAAAAGTCAATAAATGCCTGATCTTGTAATATTAAAGGAGCATACTGGTGACTTTGCATGTTTGAGTCCAATAAATAGCACGGTATGTGTCTGACAACCATATAGGCTCCAACATGCAAAATTACCGGAATGCTCCTTTACATAATGTGACTAAATGATGTGAGTTTGGATCTGTGTCAAAATCCAATCAACTCTTCCGTTTTGTTGCCTTTTTTTTTTTTTTTTNTTTTTTTTTTTTTTTGTTTTTTGGTGATATCGTGCAGACGTGATGAAAACATGCAGAAATTCCGTGACAGAATAAATGAGATGTTGTTGGAATAACGAGACAAAAACTGAATATTTTATACGAACATTACGGTTAGTTTTAAGTTCTAGAAATTAAATTATTTTATCCTTCTATGAATCTCAGTTTGAGGTTTACATGAAAAGAAGTTTAATTGTTTGATCCAAGATTTCACAGAAGAATTAACATATATTCAGAAAACATGTGAAGGTTGATTATTATAAATAAAAACAGTGATAAACTGGAAAACAAATTTGAGTTTATTTGTATTTATTTGATGTTTTCTTGTGTTTCTGTCCTTCAGTCCAATAAGCTTCGTACCAAGACCCTTAAAAACACGCTGAACCCCGTTTGGAACGAGACGCTGGTTTATCACGGCATCACGGACGAGGAAATGACCCGCAAAACCCTGCGGTGAGAACCACCTGGACTTCCCTCACCTCCTCCCACCGACCAATCACACGAGAGAAACCTTTTCTAAACGTTAGCGTCTGTTTTCAGGCTGTCGGTGAACGATGAGGACACGTTCGGTCACAACGAATTCATCGGAGAGACGCGAGTGGCCCTGAAGAAACTTAAGTTCAACCAGAAGAAGAACTTCAGTGTTTGCTTGGAGAGAATGATCCCGGTAAATCAGACGCCGCCGACACGTCACGCTAAAATGTGTCGTTAAAGGACCATACCGGCCATTTTACATGTTTGAGCCTAATATATTCACTTTTCATATACATAACATTACAGTCATTTTCCAAAGCATACTACTGGAACAGTGAATTAAAAATGTTTTTCCTACCTTCCAGACCTCCATTGGTTTCAGTTCATTCTGCTATTAAAATCAACTTGTTGATACTGTAAACGTTCTTGGGATAGGTAATCCATCATCACCAACAAGACGTGTATTCAGGTTTTTTTAGAAGTTATGTAATTTTAGTGTTTAAGCTCAATAAAAAGCGTGGAGTGAATGTATGCCTCCACCGGGGAATATAGTCCCAAAAGAAGACCTGCGTTTATGGAAAAATTTAAAGGACCGTGACTTCATAAGGCTGTGTAACTATTAGCAGGAGAAACATGGATTTTTAAGGTGGGTGTATCACTTGAATATTTGATTTTGAAAGATTAAGAGATTTAGCAAAATATCAGGAAAGCTGAAATATGGTTTTATCCTTTGGGAAATGATTGTCAGTAATGTAACATGTATGAAAACTGAATATATTAGGCTCAAACATGCAAAAAGACCGGAATGGCCCTTTAAATGTCTTTTCTCTCACTTTATGCTGTTATATCTCCTGTAAGAGTGTCGTCAAACCTGACGCTGAGTTCATGCTCCACGAGTTTAGCTCCGATTTTCCAGACCCAAATAAAATTTTCTCATCTGGGACAAAACCTCCAGGTCAGAATGTCCCTGACACTCGTTAAGTCAAAGCTGATCTGAGACACGTTCTCACCAGGAGCATCGCAGTCTTTAGCATGATGCTAGCTCATTAGCATGATTTTATTTTTATGAATTACCTGCATTGACTTTTCATTACTGACCCCTCTTGATGGGAACAATAAGCTCATGAACACCAAATTTCTGTTATCTGCACATAGAGATGATGATGATGATGATGATGATGATGATGATGATGATGATGATGATGATGTGATGATGGATTACTCTCCTTAAAGGTGAAGAAGGCTGTAGGAGGCTCAATTCGGGGCATGGCTCTCTATGAGGATGACGTAAGACACATTCATACTATCTATAAGTATCAATAAATATTGTATTGATCATTTGCTGTATTGATAACACCAAATCAAAGCCGTCAATTTAGTTTTTGTACATTTTTAAAAACAAGGAAAATAAGTTTTTGTGTGTCTGCATGTTAAATCTAACACATTTAGCATGTGATATGTTGCACTAATTCTCCATATATTTAAATGTATATAACATTGTAAATGAAATAAACCCTTTACATAATATATTTATACTTAATCTTATACTTAAACATGTACTTTATCCTCCATTCCTGCGTGTTATTAATGTCATCACAGTTTAATCCTTCTGGAAACATGAACAGACGTGTGAGGATCAGCGAAAATGTCTCTGATATCAAACTTAACTGCAACTGTGTGTGTGCGCACGTGTGCGTGTGTGTGCATCTGTGCATGTGTGTGTGTGCGTGCTCAGTTGAATGATGGCGAGGATTCGGATGAGAGGGGTCGCATCCTGGTGTCGTTGACCTACAGCAGCCAGCAGGGTCGTCTGATTGTGGGCGTGGTCCGCTGCGCTCACCTGGCCGCCATGGACTCTAACGGATACTCTGACCCATTCGTCAAAGTGTACGTTCATCACATATGAATGCAATTAAAGACATGAATTTTTTACACATTTTAAAGGTCAATACCGGTGGTTTTGCATGTTTAAGCTCAATAAATACAACCTGTCTGTGCGTTATGTTACTGTCAGCCATTTTCCAAAACATAAAACCGTTCATTTTCCTGTTATTTTGCCTAATCTTTCAAAATAAAATATTCAGGTGATAAAGTTCAGTGTTTCACCTGCTAACAAGCTTAGCCTTTTTTTTTTCTCAGTAAAAGCTATCTTCTCCTGGAACTATATTTCCTGGTGGAGACATACATTTTCTTCTGTGCAGCTCTGTGTTGAATCAGTTCAATTAAGTAACTTCAACAAAAAATCATAATGGCGTTTGGTTGGATTTCCTGTTTCCAACACATTAAAAGTCTCTAAAAGTTTAGTTTTATGGCATACTGGAATGAAATGGCTGCTTTGAAGGTAGGAAAAACAATTCTAAAATGTACCTCTGCAGTCGTATGTTTTTGAAAATAGTTGGCAGTGTGGATACGTTTATTGGGCTTAAACATACAAAATCACCAGCATGCTCCTTTAACGGTTTTGCTGCTTCGGTGCTGCAGATGTCTGAAGCCTGATATGGGGAAGAAAGCTAAAAACAAGACGCAGATTAAAAAGAAAACTCTCAATCCAGAGTTTAATGAGGTAAGTCCTTCCTTACAACCTGACTGCATACATAAAACCTGCGTTATATTCTGTAATAATATAATAAATAAATTATGAATAAATAATAAGAATAAATAATAAAAGTTGGTGTTTTATGCTATTTCAGGAGTTCAGTTATGAAATAAAACACGCTGAACTGGCCAAAAAAACTCTGGATGTGTCAGTGTGGGATTACGACATGGGCAAAGCCAACGACTTCATCGGTGAGATGATGTCATCCATCCATCCATCCATCATCCATCATACATCCATCATCCATCCATCCATCATCCATCCATCATCCATCATACGTCCATCATCTATCCACCATCCATCCACCATCCATCATCCATCATCCATCCACCATCCATCCATCCATCCACCATCCATCCATCCATCATCCATCATCCATCCATCCACCATCCATCCATCCATCCATCCACCATCCATCCATCCATCATCCATCATACATCCATCATCCATCCATCCACCATCCATCCATCATCCATCCACCATCCATCCATCCATCCATCCACCATCCACCCATCCATTATCCATCATCCATCCATCCATCATCCATCCATCCATCCATCATCCATCCATCATCCATCCATCTGTCCATTCATCCATCCATCCATCCATTATTCCAATTGTTTTAATAATTTTCTGTCATTCTATTATCTTTAAAGGACCAGACCTTTGATTTTGCACCTTTGATAAATACTACTACATACATTTTATGTTACTGCTAATGATTTTCCCAAAACATAAAAACTTATTTCAGTTTTCATGTTTTTGTTATTTTCACCAAATTTCATGATCTTTCAAAATCAAATGTTCAGGTGATGATCATTTCTCAGTAAAAGCGTTTTCTCTGGACGATATTCCCTGGAGGAGACGCGTTTTCTAATGTGAAGCTCCATGTTAGATCGGTTAAATAAAGTTACTAAGACAAAAAAAACCCTGACAGACGTGTTTTCTCTGTGATGATTATCTCAGAACATTTCACGTCTGGAATAAACTCTGGAAGGTTCTGGAAGTATGTTTTGGAAAATGTTTTGGAATAACATTGTGAATATGGCTTGTGTTTTAGTTTTGGGCTCAAACAAAATTCACTGGTATGTTCCTTTACTCTTTAACTTCCTGCCTGTAGGAGGATGCCAGTTAGGGATCCAGGCTAAAGGCGAGTGTCTGAAGCACTGGTACGAATGCCTGAAGAACACAGACAAGAAGATCGAGCGCTGGCATGTTCTGCTCAGCGACAACACGGCTCAGTTTGAGGAATGAAGCTTCTTCCTGTCTTCCTCCTCCGTCTCTCTGGAACGTCTTCCTTTGTCTTCGCAGCATTGGGACGTTATTCCCTTTACTTCATGCAGTTTGTCCTGTTGAATTCTAAGCGAGTAAAATCGATGTTGATGTTTGTGTTTTTTTTGTTTTGTTTTGTTTTGTTTTTGTGAAAACAGATGACCTCCATCATTTGACCTTTTCCAGTCAGCATTCATACCTCCACCAAGGCCAACAAAACCCCCGACGAATAAATCCTTCTCCTGGATCCCGTCTGATACAGAATAGGATCTGAATCGCCAACAAAATAAGCAAATCCTCCTTTTTGTTATGAAGAAATAAATGTCATTGAAATCAATCCGTTAGCGTCAGTTTTGTCGGCTAAAAACTTCTTCTGGATTCTGGATCCAGAATCCAGATAATCCCAAATTTGGGAATCCCAAAACCCCAATTTTATCCAAATCTGTCCATAATTTTTTGAGCTATCCTGCTAATAAAACAAACAAACAAACAAACAGATCACATGAGCTTTTGGAGGACATAATGACATTGTTTCACACAGAATTCAATATTTAATAGGTTGTCATATGGAGAAGATAAAATCTGTTTTCCATGTAAGGATGTGATGACGTAATGAAAATGTGATGATGTAATGAAATTGTGATGACGTAATGGAAACTTGATGCAATGAAAACATGATGACGTAATGAAAATGTGATGACAGAATGAAAACGTGATGATATAATGAAAATGCGATGACATAATGAAAACGTGATGACATAATGAAAACGCGGCGACGTTGATCTTGTTGTATGACATCACTTCCTGCATCATGAACGAGTTTAGTGTGGCCACATTGTTCTTTTGCTTGAATGGATAACAAAAAGAAAGATTCATTTGGCTCTTGTTATCATGCAGATGATTGTGCATTAAGCATATCTCACCTTAAATATTTGAGGGGAAAATTACAGCGAAGAAAAGCAGTTTTGTTGATATTCATTTGCTTTTTGAAATGCAAAAAACTTATAATACAGATAAGAAGTAGATCACAATAATACACCTTCTGCTGTGCATGTGCAAGCTCTCTCTCTCTCTCTCTCTCTAGCACACACACTCACATACATACCAATTTAACAAATTTTATTATGCAACTAAGCACCAATCAGAAAGCTCGTGAATTATTCCTTATTTAATATATAACTCATAATAACAATAAGATATTAAAGTTGCACTAATGTTTTCAACTAATGTAGTCGACATTTTTGCTGTCTATAGTCACACAGGGGATGATTGATAAGTTCTGAGCCTAGCCAAGAGGCGATGCAGTCAGCTCAACGCTCTGATCACTGAAGAAATCCTTTTCTTGGCTCTCCAAAACAATGTCCTTTAAAGCTGATATGACATCATCATCTGAGGTCAAGCAGCCTCCAGCTAAAATCTGTTTCATATTTGGGAAGAGGTGAAGCTCTCAGGGGCCAAATCAGGTGAGTCGGGTGGGTTTCTGAGCAGAATCATGGTGCACATTTACCTACTTTGGGTCTCTTAGATGCCTCCAAATTTTGTTAGAATCATGATCTCAAATAAATGCGGTTGGTGTAAAAAACACTGAAGACTTGTGCACAAAAAGTCTTTTCGTCTTTGCTCACTTCCTTATGTGCCAGGCTCAGAACTTATCAATCCACCCGAGTAGCATTGCATGTTTTCAGTCAGAGTTGTATTGTAGCATAAATATGGTTAATAAATAAAACATGATGGCATGTAGCGCTGCGTTCTGTGCTTTGTGACATGGCAGGAAACTTTGTCAGAATCAGGCGAGGTTTGAACCAATCAGCTGCTGCAGACGCGAGGAGATTTCTCTGAACTTTGGCTTCTCTTGATAATAGACGACTTGTCTTATGTCCAAGTAGGTTAAAGTTTACTGACCTGCTACACCTTCAAAAATCTCTTCTTAGGTAAATTCTGAGGTAAAGTCTAATCAACCAATGACATCAGAAGACATTAGAAGAGACATCAGAAGAGACAGACAGCACCTGAGAGGCTGAAAAGTGCACGGAATAACCTTTAATGCCCTGAAAACAGCAGGCCAGATTAGCAAAAACCAATTTAAAAATCTGCAGATTTATTTAACGTATCTTTAGAATCTGGCTGTTATCACCTGCTCTTGAATTTGAGCTCGGGACAACATGCAAGAAATACTGAAAATCAATAATCAATCCACTTTTCAGTGACTTTATAGTCAGAATGAAGGTTTTTCTTTGATAAACACAGTTCATGTTCTGATCATGTGCTAAAATTAATCATTATTTCTGTGCGTTCTGGTGGTCTAAGATGCAGAAAGCTTATGAGGATAAACATTCTGGGTTCAGATCATATCATTTTCTGCCTATAATATCTGAATAAGTCCTAAAGTCTTTAATCTCCTAATTTTTTGCACAAGTTTATCCCTTATAACATCAGCACAGAATAAAACAAAAATATTGCCACCAAAAGATTAATGTGTTGCAGCAATTTATGTATTTTCTCATTTAATTCTAAATTTAACTTGATTAATTGTTTATTAATAAAACAGCATTGATCCTGTATGAAGCGTGTGAAGAAAGAAAGCGACAGAAGTGCTCAAAAGTTTGGAATCAGCCAGAAATTTTCACATTTTTGGATAGAAATTGGTATTTTAATGGATTTATTGTATCATGGTACACACCTAACCTAACCTAACCCTAACCCATGATTCTGTTCAGTTAAGCAGGTAAATTCTCTTTACTTGCTGCTGGAATTCCTAACGCTCAAATGAAACACATTTCTCAAGAAACGTGTCAGATTATCAAAAAACTGAAGCTTTAATACAAACTAACATGATTATAAAGGTTTCTTTAATAACCAACTAGCATTTGAATGTTTATTTTTTATTGGATCCCCGTTAGCTTCCACAAATGCAGTTTCTCGTCTTCCTGGGATCCATCAACACACATAAATACATAATAAACAAGTCAAACAGATATAAAATATGCAATTTCAACAAGGTATTACATAACTTTAAAAACCATTGGGCAGCTGAGTTAATATGCATCTCATTTGGCAATAAATATATAAAAACTTCAGATAAACTGATAAAAAAAAAAAAAAAAANAAAAAAAAAAAAAAAAAAGTAGATCAAAGATCAATAACCTCAGCTGATTCCTGCAGGAAACGTGTCACTTATTAGCATTTGAATGTGATTAATTAATGATGAGCTAAAAAAGTTTATCATTAGGCTTTACAGTTTGTTTTTTTTTTTTTTNTTTTTTTTTTTTTGTGAATAAGTAATTATAAATCATCATTTCTAACAGTAATAACCGTTTGCTACGTTATTAATGTGTTGGTTATTTATATGTGTTAACTTATCTGTCAGTATTAAGCATCAGCAAAGTGTGTATGTAGATCTCAGTGTGCATAGATACTCACTAACGGTTATAAGATGCAGCTTTATTCAGCACAGAACTAATATGATAACATGAACTTATGCACATTATGAGTTGACATGATGTTTTAGTCCAGATTCGGCTCGTAGGAGATTTAGCAGATATTTGTGGATTGGGTCGGGGAATTCTGGGATGTAAGGTTAATACTGCAGAGTGGGAGGTAAAGAGTAGCCACGCCCCTTTTTATACACGTTTTATTTTGGCTGTTTTATCAGACATTTAAACAGATCCCTTTTTCATCCTTTTGTGTCGCACAAACTCAAAACCTATTTAAAATGTTATAGTAATCCACAAATATTCAATCCAGCGGGTGTATTTATTTATTTACTTAGTATTCTTATTATTATTTTCTTATTATTATTTGTTTATTTATTAATGGGGGGGGG
>VXCM01005687.1:0-55123 GCA_014773175.1 Lucifuga dentata
GAGAGAGAACAGCAGGAGGGTAGAGTGCTGATAGTGTGTTAACTCAGGGTCTGGTCAGTGGCGAGGATTGCGTTCATCACCGTGTTCTCCGTGTGCGTCACAGCGAGGTGACGGCGGCGTTTACCTGCTGGAGGAGAAACAGAAGTAAAAACTTAAAGTGCAGCCATGAACAGCCAGCAGGACTCAGGATTCTTTGAAATCAGCATCAAATCTCTGCTGAAATCCTGGAGCGGCTGTGAGTAGCCGTTAGCTTCTTCCTGTTGTTGTTGTTGTTGTGCGTATTTGACAGAGTTAGCAGAACTTCATAACCTGTTTTTTTGCAGTAGGATTTGCTGTTGCTTATCAGACTCAGGGATTTTATGGTTTTGCAGCTGAAACTTGGATGAACAGAAGTTTGCTGCAGACTTAGAAACGGTTTGTGATCGTCTCTTAGCAACAGAGACGTGATGATGAGCCCTGCTGCTTCAGATCGTTTCTCAGCCGTTCGTGTTTCAGCGTTTCATTCTGTTCCTGTTTTCAGCTGCAGCTTTATTCATTGAGTCGCTCGGACTGACGGCCTTCTTTATATCCAGGACATTCTAATGAGATTACTGCAGCTTGGTTGGATGTCCTGCAGCAAACACAGCCTCTCCAGGACGGCTCAGGATGCCTTCCCGCTCCCATCATCATTCTGATTTATGGAAGATGTGAGAAGTAGATTTGGAAGTTTGATTCCTTTTTGGAAGTTTACTGCAGATAAAAACAAGCACGGAATACCAGGTGGCAACAAAACCCCACTTTCAGATTAGATAATGTCTTAGATTCTCATTTAAAGGACCATACCGTCATTTTGCTTGTTTTAGCCTAATATATTCAATTTTCATACATGTAACGTCCCTGACAATCATTTCCCAAAGCATACTACTGGAACAGTGAATTAAAAATGTTTTTCCTACCTTCCAGACCTCCATTGGTTTCAGTTCATTCTCTATTAAAATCAACTTGTTGATACTGTAAACGTTCTTGGGATAGGTAATCCATCATCACCAACAAGACGTGTATTCAGGTTTTTTTAGAAGTTATGTAATTTTAGTGTTTAAGCTCAATAAAAAGCGTGGAGTGAATGTATGCCTCCACCGGGGAATATAGTCCCAAAAGAAGACCTGCGTTTATGGAAAAATTTAAAGGACCGTGACTTCATAAGGCTGTGTAACTATTAGCAGGAGAAACATGGATTTTTAAGGTGGGTGTATCACTTGAATATTTGATTTTGAAAGATTAAGAGATTTAGCAAAATATCAGGAAAGCTGAAATACGGTTTTATCCTTTGGGAAATGATTGTCAGTAACGTAACATGTATGACAACTGAACATATTAGGCTCAAACATGCAAAATAGGTGGTATGGTCCTTTAACAGCCTGACATTTATTATGACAATATTCAGCTGATAAAATGGGTTAGACTCTGAGCTGATAACCTCAGAGGAAGTGGTAGCATGAGTTGTACTTTGATTCCTGCAGCAGTTTGAGCGTAGATCTGTTGAATCTGACCAGATTCCATCATCAAACATCTCCTGATGATGCTGCGTCATCCTGAGTGGGTCACTTTGGTGGTAACGGCTCATGTCATTCTGTAACAGCGGGAACGTACTTAACATTTTCATTAAATATGTGATCTCCTTCACACTGCCCTGCCGCTTTATATAAGCCTTTATGCAGTGAATCACAAGATGACAAGAGAGATATTTTACCTAACAGAAACTAATATTACAACACGTTTGGTGTCAGATATCAGAAATCCTGCTGGTTTCATATGCATGCTAATCTGTTGCAGCCTACAAACTCAAAGCCCACATCCTCCATCAAAATAACGCTGCCTCCCAAAGTCATTTAGATCCCAAATGAAATATGAGTAAATAAATACTATTTAAGAAATTTATGGAATTAGAAAAAAAAAAAGTTTTACTTGTGAATTAATAGACATTTTCATAAAGTTGGAGAACACGGCATGATGGGAAGTGATCACGCGACTTTTGGATCCATGTTTGTCGTCTCTGCGTCACAAGTTTTATCCAGGAAAACAAGCTAGCGATGCCAGACGCAGCTCATCCAGCCGTTAGCAAACAAAATAAGTACTTCTAGAAAAAAGAGAAAAGTTGATGAAAACAGATAATTCAACACAAAATGGAGGACGACGCGTTTATATTAGCATCTCGTGCTAAACCGCCATGTTTAATCTGCCAAACAGCAGTTGCGCTTGATGTTAGCAGCAAGTCTTCATTTAAAAATATCAATAATTTCAGGAAGGCTGTTCCAGCAGCTCGGAGCGTAACGTTTAAAAGCTGCATCACCAAAGCTTCTAGTTCTGCTGTTTGGGATGGTTAATAGCAAAGGAGCAGAGGATCTGAGGAGCCTTTCAGGTTCATGGATTAAAAGCATTTCTGATTGGTAGCCTGGTGCAGGACCATGTTCAGCATGACGTCAGTCTGCTAAAACAGGATGATGCTCAGTACTTTCAGGCCGACGTTTTAATCTGCTCAGTCTGTAATCGCTCGCTCTCCCTCCATTCTGCCTCTAAAATGTCGAGACAAACTGTGATTTTGAAGCATGCAGTCATGTTTTAGTATGAGGATGTTGTTGCTCCATGAGCTCCAGCTGTTTCCTTTTTTTTTTGATAAATTCNATGTTTTAGTATGAGGATGTTGTTGCTCCATGAGCTCCAGCTGTTTCCTTTTTTTTTTTGATAAATTCTTCAAGCAAAAGCAACACAGATGGCAGCTTTCAACTTAAAAGCATTCTGGAGAGATTCGGAGGAAATTGCAGCAATCGGGTTTTATATTTAGTGAAGTGATATGCTTTTCTCTGAAATCAGGGTTATTTGTTTTGGTTTGTTGTTAAGTCATAAATTAAATCTAAGCACTGGTGATTTGATCAAAGTGGTTTTTTTTTTTAAATATAGAAATCTAGCAAGTTTGGCACATTTGGATCTTAAGAGAGAGAGACCAGTGTTTCCCATACATAGGCAAAACTTGTGCAGCCTGCCTAGGTAAATGAAGACCCACCCAGGTAAATGAAGACCTGCCCAGGTAAATGAAGACCCACCCAGGTAAATGAAGACCTGCCCAGGTAAATGAAGACCTGCCCAGGTAAATGAAGACCCACCCAGGTAAATGAAGACCCACCCAGGTAAATGAAGACCCACCCAGGTAAATGAAGACCTGCCCAGGTAAATGAAGACCCACCCAGGTTTTGCGGGATGATCCAGCCTCAAAAACAATACACGTACTGATATCGTCAAACCACTGACAAAACCATTTCTAAAATATGGAATAAATTTGTGATCTTACCGTTGTTTGGAAGGTAAAAGTTTCCTAAAAAGATCCAGGATTAGGTTTTGTCACGTTAACCCATTTTACAGCAAAATTCCCGTAGACCGGCATCTATCTCCTTCCTTATGAGCGTACCTTAAATGCTGAAATAGCGGCGGGTCTTTTTGTTTTTGTTTTTTTTTAACCAGGCTTTTATTCCAGCCAGGTCATTATTTCTAATTTTAAAATATATGTAACCTCCATGCTTCTCACCAAAGTTTCCTCTGCTGTGTTGTAGTTAGTTACTTTCTTTAGTTTTCCTTTAAAACCCCGCTGAGGTCCAATGAAAACGCGCTAGTTGTGTTACTGTAGTTACCTAGCAGCCAGTAGTATACAGCCTGGTAGTGGCCATTTTCAACTAGATCTGAGTTTTTTTGCTTTTTCTTCGCAGTTTTAAAGCCAAATAGGCATATTAAACTTTAGTTGGAATCTTCTATTGCTCAGTTATCCAAGTTCTTTTTAGGATAGAACAGGATCACGTTGGGGGGGTNGTTGGGGGGGTTGGGGGGGGTTGGGCTTGGATGCCTGCCCACTACCACAAGTAAATTTTCAACCTGTGGGAACGCTGCAGACTCTGGCTGTTACACCTTTATGACCTTAATGATCAGAAAAACATCATCATCTTTTTATTTCCAGCCCAGAATATTTTTTTTTTTAAACGTTTGTGGACTAGAGCATTAAATAACGTTTCTGATGTCACAGATCTTTGTTGTCCACGGCTCCTTGACAGAAATGCAGAGTCAGCATTTCTCACAGAATGTCTACACTGACACTGGAATTTGTTACCCAGTTAAGGAGGTCAGAGCTGGAAATACATCCTCCCACTCTGTTCACAAAGGCTGACGGCTGTTTACTCAGCGGGAGAGTGCCTGTGGATGCGTGTGTGTGTGTGTGTGTGTGTGTGTGTAAAAGATAGACAGAGACACTTGTTATCCTGTTTGCATTGTCCTCTCGGGAGCGCCACCATGCTCATGGAGTTCTCGGCATGGCGATGATGTAATGCGCTCCGTGTCCGAGCTCCTTGTTTGCCGAGTCACATGTGGCGTGACCCGAGTCTTTTGCGCGGCAGCGTCCAGTTCTCGGAGCAAACAAAAAGGGACTTGATGTGCACAGAAGCTGCTTTCTTCAGCTTCCGTCTCACTTAAAGACATTTCAGTGAAAACATATCTCAGGCATTAACATGAGTGTATTTGCATTATATTCACATGTGTAGCCTGATGTGTCTGATCGCCTGATTTTACTTCATTTTTAATGCTTCAAGAAGTGATATTGCTGTGTTTTCAACCATTACTTGCATGAACAAACGTTAAAGATTAATTAACTTAGATGACAAAGGAAAATTTGTCAAGTATAGCACCCAGATACTTGTATTGCAAGACGACTTCTACAGACTGACCTTTGACCTTTGATGACTGCAGTAAGGATGGGCAACAGATTCTTAGGGAAATCAACAGACATTTCTGTAGTTTTGAGAACACTGATGTTTAAAAAAGACTGATCACACACATTAAACATATCAATATATCATGGCTGTTATCAGAATCACCAAGAAGAGACAGAATCAGCAGATTAAAGGACCATACCACCCATTTTATATATTTGAGCCTAATATATTCAGTTTTCATACACGTAATGTTACTGACAATCATTTCCCAAAGCATACTACTGGAACAGTGAATTAAAAATGTTTTTCCTACCTTCCAGACCTCCATTGGTTTCAGTTCATTCTGCTATTAAAATCAACTTGTTGATACTGTAAACGTTCTTGGGATAGGTAATCCATCATCACCAACAAGACGTGTATTCAGGTTTTTTTAGAAGTTATGTAATTTTAGTGTTTAAGCTCAATAAAAAGCGTGGAGTGAATGTATGCCTCCACCGGGGAATATAGTCCCAAAAGAAGACCTGCGTTTATGGAAAAATTTAAAGGACCGTGACTTCATAAGGCTGTGTAACTATTAGCAGGAGAAACATGGATTTTTAAGGTGGGTGTATCACTTGAATATTTGATTTTGAAAGATTAAGAGATTTAGCAAAATATCAGGAAAGCTGAAATACGGTTTTATCCTTTGGGAAATGATTGTCTAACATTACATGTATGAAAACTGAATATATGAGGCTCAAATATGGAAAATGAGTGGTATGGTCCTTTAATAACATATCACCCCTCGGTCAGTGCAACGCTCAACACTTATCATGTGAAACCGGCCGGAGGGCATTACCATGCGGCGGTGTGTGTCTTGTGATTCAGGACAGCGGNGGGGGGGGGGGTCAGTATAATGTGCGCCCCAGGATAAATATAGTCACACAGCTATGCCAGCGTAGCATGTTAGAGCTCATCATGCCTCAGCTAAAAATTCCTGGCTGACCTTCACACTTGGAAGGCTCCGCTTGGTCACACGGAGAGAGGAGCCGCAGAGCAAGGCTGTGACGGAGCGAGGAAGAGTTCAGACTGAGCGGTTTGTTGTAGAAAACACTCCTGCTTTTTAAAACACACCTGTAGCTCCGGGCAACGTGGAAACTATGTCTGCTACAGACACACAACGCGTGCACGTTGGTGGATTGTTCTCGTGAGTTTGTTTGGACTCAGAACACGTCTGGACGCCGTCTCCTCCTCCTTCCCCACGATGGACAGGAAGTCCATGTGCTGGAGCAAAGCCAGCGTCATCAGCGTCATCAAGGGCCTGGGTAGGTGCTGAGTGGCGTGGATGGGAGATGAGATGCGTGCATGGAGCCAGACACGCATGCTTGGCATTTCTTGAAAGATCCATGTGCTGCGTGTGCTGGAAGGACCCGGAAAAGAGACACGCTGACTGGTATCACGTGTTTTCTCTGGTCCAGTTTTAACAGAGACAGACTGATGGTCATAACTTTTAACCAAACAAATATATCTTGAAAACACTATTTTCCATTAAAAAAAACCCCAAAAAACTAATAACGATGCAGTACCCTTAAAGGACCATACCATCCATTTTGCAGGTTTCAGCCTCATATAATTTTCATGCATGTTAAGTATTTCAGCTTTCCTGATATTTTGCTAAATCTCTTAATCTTTCAAAATCAAATATTCAAGTGATACACCCACCTTAAAAATCCATGTTTCTCCTGCTAATAGTTACACAGCCTTATGAAGTCACGGTCCTTTAAATTTTTCCATAAACGCAGGTCTTCTTTTGGGACTATATTCCCCGGTGGAGGCATACATTCACTCCACGCTTTTTATTGAGCTTAAACACTAAAATTACATAACTTCTAAAAAAACCTGAATACACGTCTTGTTGGTGATGATGGATTACCTATCCCAAGAACGTTTACAGTATCAACAAGTTGATTTTAATAGCAGAATGAACTGAAACCAATGGAGGTCTGGAAGGTAGGAAAAACATTTTTAATTCACCGTTCCAGTAGTATGCTTTGGGAAATGATTGTCAGTAACATTACGTGTATGAAAACTGAATATATTAGGCTCAAACATGCAAAATGGGTAGTATGGTCCTTTAACCTGACAAATGCAACCTGAAAACACATATTTGTGTCTATTTTCCATAAAAAAAAAGAAACTAGTAAAGAGATGCAGTAGCCTAATATATTAGCACGCATGTCAGCCTATTAAATTAGCATTTATCTGCTGTTAAGAAAATGTAAGACCCAAAGCAAAGGTTAATTTCTCTCAGTCTTTCAGAAGACAAACATCTCTAATTATGCATTTTCCACAAGTGCATAACGAGGCAGATTTTATGTAATAGAATGTTTTTGTCCTCTGAGAGAGAGCTGGAGTTTGATCCTTGGGTTTGTGCAGAGAATGCTGCAGCCGAAGAAAATGTTTTTTTTTTTTTTNTTTTTTTTTTTTTGGTTTTTTTTTGTGAAAGTAAATCTCTCTGACCATTTAAACTTAAGATTTACAGAAGTTCATGAAGTGGACGTGCTGTTTGTGGTTGTAGAGATTCTGGCTAAATGAGAGTTTCACACTTCTAATGAGATGTTTGCTGTTCTCTGCTATTTTTAGCTGGTTTTGTTTGGAGTGTAACGCGGAGGTAAAATTTTAACTTGAATGTGGAATATCATATGAAATCTGAATATATTAGGTTCAAACATGCTAAATGGGTGGTATGGTCCTTTAACAGACTTATTTCTCATCTCTTCTTTGTGTTTTTTCTTCAGCGTCTCCTGTAGGGAACGGATATAATAAACGCCCCGTCCCTCCGGTCTGCTGCCCTCAGGGAGAGAAGGGCCCTCCAGCCATGACGCCCATCAGCATCGACCCAGAGAGCAAGCCGGGCGAGTACGTCCTCAAAAGCCTCTTCGCCAACTTCACCGCCATGTCTGAGCGCAAGATCCACCTCATAATGGCCGAGCCGCTGGTGAGTCTGCGAAGGGTTTGACCACGCTTTGGGTGTTATGGTGTTTACCATGGTTGTTGGCTGTTTCTCTTTATAAAGATTTTTACAGATTTATAAGATTAGAAAAACGTCATGCTGTTATCGGGGTAAATGAGGTCATGACATTGGTGCTCTATATTAATGCTGCGTTCAAGCTACCTCGGAAGTCGGAATTTTCTGACTTCTTGTGTTGGAAAAATGTGTTGGAACAGCAATTGAAGTCGGAGCTCCGGCTGGGAAACTCTGACAAAATTATTTACCCCGAGTATGATGTCACTCAACGTGGCAGCGCCGTGGAAGCGAGCTTTGTGAACAGAAATGATCAGCTAACAGGCGAATAAAGTATTTTGTCTTGCGTGACACTGAAATAAAAAGGTCAAAATATATCGCCATGGTAACTACCGACAGTGTATAATGACTATTTGCCATTGATTCGTAAGTGTAAATAATTTCAGAATATTACTTCTCTGCACAAATGTTTTTAAACTGTTTAAATACTTTTTAAAAAGTTTTAACCTCAATGAGGTTCTCCTGGTTCAATAAAGGTTAAATAAATAAAATAATAATAGCAGCATGGACCCTTTAAGAGACCAATGTTTATGATTTTCAGTCTTTTTGCAGAATGATGAATGTACAAAGAGCAGCATTCATAAAGCTTTACTCAACGATCTGCAGACGCTGTGAATGAATGTCATACAGAACAAAATGTTTAAAAGTCTCAAATATAAAGAGAGGAGCCAGTAAGAGCAGAATATCTGTTTATTCCACAAAAAAAAAAAAAAATTTATCCAGGTAAATCCCTGCAGTGACTGAACAGGAATACTTTTCTCTGTCAGCCTGTGAAATCCTTTGAATCCCAGCGGCTCCAGAGGCATCGACCTTCCTGTCATTCTGCTGCAGACGGTTTCTCCAACGAAGGCGTTTCTCAAAGTGCTGCAGCTAAAAGGCTCATTAGTGCAGAAGCTTCACTGCATTTCAGCTGCAGCAACAACGTCAACGTCAGACACTGAATCTGTTTCTCACATCTGGACGAATCATCAAGATTCACCATCTTATCTGGCCAATCAGACGGCAGAAGGATAGATCTGAAGCAGACAGTAGGAAAACGTTTGATGCTTTGATGTTTGGAAAAATAAATGATGGTTCTTGATAGACAATGAACATTTTGCGCTCATAAGTTCTGCTGTTTTGTTTGTAAGACTCTGACAATCAAACGAATCTGAACACGAACGTAGCAGCAAGTGATGTAGATGCAGGTACGCCGTTAGTCCATTCCAGCTGGTGCAGTATTCTTTAAAGGACCATACCACCCATTTTACATGTTTGAGCCTAATATATTCAGTTTTCATACGTTACGTTACTGACAATCATTTCCCAAAGGATAAAACCGTATTTCAGCTTTCCTGATATTTTGCTAAATCTCTTAATCTTTCAAAATCAAATATTCAAGTGATACACCCACCTTAAAAATCCATGTTTCTCCTGCTAATAGTTACACAGCCTTATGAAGTCACGGTCCTTTAAATTTTTCCATAAACGCAGGTCTTCTTTTGGGACTATATTCCCCGGTGGAGGCATACATTCACTCCACGCTTTTTATTGAGCTTAAACACTAAAATTACATAACTTCTAAAAAAACCTGAATACACGTCTTGTTGGTGATGATGGATTACCTATCCCAAGAACGTTTACAGTATCAACAAGTTGATTTTAATAGCAGAATGAACTGAAACCAATGGAGGTCTGGAAGGTAGGAAAAACATTTTTAATTCACCGTTCCAGTAGTATGCTTTGAGAAATGACTGTCAGTAACGTTACATGTATGAAAATTGAACATATTAGGTTCAAACATGCAAAATGGGTAGTATGATCCTTTAATCTCAGGCTCAGAACTTATCAGTCAAGCCTCAAACATGTTCTGTTGTTTTAGTCGATTCATGTACTTGTGACAAATGTGTTGATATCCAGGTTTTATGATCTTTTAAGATGTTAAAATGTCAGAATTGACGTTCTCATCATCCTGGATTTCAACTCTTCAGTTTCCTCAATGTATTCATTAGGAAATACATCGTGCAGGAAATACATTAGGAAATACATCGTGCAGGAAACACATCGTGCAGGAAATACATTAGGAAATACATCGTGCAGGAAACACATCGTGCAGGAAATACATTAGGAAATACATTGTGCCTCTATGAGCTGCCGGCGTAACGGTTGCCACGGAACATGGGCGGTACTTTGATGATTCACAGATCCAAAATCCCAAATGAAGGACATGAATCCAGCTGATAGAAGCTGTAATAATGAGATGTCATGAATGTCTCTCATCTTTGTCCATCTGCAAAAACAATAAAAAACCTCCACACAACGTTAGAGCAATGCTAGCAGCCAAACTCCAGTCAACTCTGCCAAATCTGTACAAATAAGAATGTTGGTGCAGTGTGTGACACGAGGCCATTCTGTGTTTGCAGGAAAAGCCGTTAACAAAGTCGCTGCAGAAGGGAGAAGATCCTCAGTTTGACCAGGTAAGTCAGAAACCAGGCTTCAGCAGGAAGTGATGCCGTGATTTTTAAATTAAATCAATGCAGGATGTGAAAAGCTTTTAACCCTCTGAACCCTCACATATATTTCTAGAAAATTTTTTATTCTTGTAAAACATATTCAATCTGAAAGAATTGAGCAAAAAAAAAGAAAGTCAAATAAATTATAAAAAGTTACAAAAAAATCTTATATCATACCCGTATATAAGCCGACTCCCTGATGTTGTTCCATCAATTTATTTGTTTAGCAAATTCCCTGTGTTTCTGGGTATTGTCATAATATTCCTGTGATTTTCTGAAAATAATCCACATACCGGTAAACATATTATTTCCGAAGCTGATTACTGTAACTGACCAATCACAGCAGAGCTTACTGGCTGCCTCAAAATGTGCTGATAAGATGTTTAGTCAGGAAATATCTCATTCTAAGGTCTGATTTAAACTGTTTCCATGGTAGTGGTAATGGGTAGTACTCCCCTGGAAATTTCCTTCTGTGGGATCTAATCTGAATTTCTCTTGTATAAGCCAAACCCCCAATTTACTTTGTGAAATTTGGTAATAAAAACCCGGCTTATACTCGAGTAAATATGGTACTTATTCTAGAATATTCTGGAAAACAAAGGAAAGTCTCCAAAAATCAGCAAACAGTGTGTCCTTGTGATTTTAGACTCCAGACGGTTAAACTTTTTGCCACTTTGGCATGTTTCTTACATGAAGCAGAAGGACTTTTTCCACGTGTTTAACGCCGCCGCCTGAATGGGCTGATGGTTAAAAGTTCTGCTCGCGTCCCAAAAGGGTCTTTCAGGAGCGGGAGTGTTTACCTTGATTGCTGGCAGTAATAAAGGTAAAGCTGGGTGTGTGTGTGAGGTGTGTGTGTGTGTGTCAGCAGAGAGAGAGAGGAGGCTTTCAGAGTNAGCTGGGTGTGTGTGTGAGGTGTGTGTGTGTGTGTCAGCAGAGAGAGAGAGGAGGCTTTCAGAGTGGTGGGGGCGTGATCGTGCCGCTGCCTGACGCCATGCAGCCACACAGAGCCGGATTCTTCTCGGCCGCATGCTGGATGAAGGGCTCGCTGTGTTTTCTGGCCTCAGCAGACTCTCCTCCCTTCCTGTGTGCCGCCCGGCCCGCCCGTTCCTTCCTGTCCCTCCCCCGAGACGGCCGGTCCACCGGCTCAGAGCACCTCGCCGTCTCTACGCCTTCATTCCCTTATTTAGCCCGGACTTTTCCTCCAACGCTTCTCACTTTCATCCGTTTGTTCTACACAAAAGTTTAGATTCACTTCTCGTTCAAATTAACTTAAACAAAAATAACAGTTTAATTTAAACTGCAATACTAGTTTAATAGTTTAATTCAATAATTCAGTACTAATAGTAATAATAATTCAGTAGTTTAATAGTTTAATTCAATAATAATGATTTTTTTTTTTAACTGTCTGGAGTCTAAAATCACATTGTTTGCTGATTTTTGGAGACTTTCCTTCATTTTATAAAATATTCTAGAATTAAGTGGAACATTTTTTATAACATTTTATAATTTACTTTAGACTTTTTCTTTGCTCAGTTCTTTCAGATGTTTTTTTTTTTCAAGGATGAAGAATTTTCTTCAAAAATATTTGAGACTCAAAAAGGTTTAATTATATGAAACAAACACCAAAATGTATTTTAAAATGTTTCATTTAGTATTTTAAAGTGTTTAAATGCTAAATAACAGTATTTTAGTGAGATTTAATCTCTGCTTTGTAAATATTCAGCATCAGTTTCTCGAGCATCAGGGAATAATCTAGAATTTCCTAATAATCTCTGGAACCACATACAGCTTCTCTAAGGCTGGATTTACACGACATGTGACCTGATTCTGATCTTTTGCTACATGTGACACGTATGAAACACACTTCCTGAAGATGTAAACGGTAAAAAGCCACATGGAATCAGATATTCTCAGATCCAATTTGGGCCTCTTACATATGTGGAAATAAATTGGATTCATGTCGGATATCCACAAATGCTGCTGCTGTCTACATACACACATCAGAATTTCCTTCCCATTCCGACTCTGACGTAACTTTCTGCTTTATCTGCATATGATGACATCATCAGTATGATGATGTCATCAATATGATGATGCTCTCTGTAAACAGAAATGGAGGACATACTACATATATCAGACATGCTGATGTATGTTTATGTCAAATAGATGTGTTAGCGTGTGATAACTGGCTCCTGTTACAGCAGCAAAACTCCAACTCCACCTGCTTCTCCTCCATGATTAACCGATGAACATACGTGTCCTGATGGAGAGATAAACGCTCACACAACATATCAGATGTTTCTCTCTGCATGTGAAAGTTTTAACCGCCGATCAGATTTTAAATATTTCTCTCATCTTAGTCCATGAAGCATTTTCTTTACATGCGTCTCAGAAATGTGCGCATGCGTAGCTGCATCCTGCTGCTACAGGTCAAAGGTCAAAGCGTGTAAATACAGGTATCAGATATGAGCCGCTTAAAAAAGAAAATGTAAATATGCTGAACAAAAAATCAAATATAGGTAAAAGATCAGAATTTAGCATCAAGACTTGTAGTG
Organism: Lucifuga dentata; assembly: GCA_014773175.1. Taxonomy (NCBI): domain Eukaryota; kingdom Metazoa; phylum Chordata; class Actinopteri; order Ophidiiformes; family Bythitidae; genus Lucifuga; species Lucifuga dentata. The sequence continues at coordinate 12,842 of VXCM01005687.1, forward strand.
TAAATCCAGCCTACATGAATCTGGAATCATCTACAACTCATGTCAGGATTCTGGATAATTTCAATAAAATGTCTTCATTTTTACAGCTTCTTGCTAATTAGTTTAAATCTGTAGGTGCAAAATACTAACAGACATATAGAATCATTTTAAACAAATGAAACTAAACGAGTTTGACATGACTGGAAACATGGTTTCTATGTACTTTGGAGCGGTGGTGTGTAACTTAATGAATGTACAATGAACGTGAATAAGTGCTTCTTCGTGCTGCTGCACATTCTCACTAATTGCTTTAAGGAAAAACAAACAAAGGAAACACTGATGTTATCTCTGATCCTGGTATGTTAATTGCGTGATGAATGTCTCGTTCCTGCAGATGATAAGTTCCATGAGCTCTCTGGCTGAGTTCTGTCTCCCCTCCATCCTGCGCACTTTGTTTGACTGGTACAAAAGACAAAACGGACTCGAGGAGGAGCTGCACGAGTACCGACCCAGAGCCAACACCAAGTCCAAAAAGTGAGATTCGTTAAAGGACCATACCATCCATTTTGCATGTTTGAGCCTAATATTTTCAGTTTTCATATTTGTAACGTTACTGACAATCATTTCCCAAAGGATAAAACCATATTTCAGCTTTCCTGATATTTTGCAAAATCTCTTAATCTTTCAAAATCAAATATTCAAGTGATACACCCACCTTAAAAATCCATGTTTCTCCTGCTAATAGTTACACAGCCTTATGAAGTCACGGTCCTTTAAATTTTTCCATAAACACAGGTCTTCTTTTGGGACTATATTCCCCGGTGGAGGCATACATTCACTCCACGCTTTTTATTGAGCTTAAACACTAAAATTACATAACTTCTAAAAAAACCTGAATACACGTCTTGTTGGTGATGATGGATTACCTATCCCAAGAACGTTTACAGTATCAACAAGTTGATTTTAATAGCAGAATGAACTGAAACCAATGGAGGTCTGGAAGGTAGGAAAAACATTTTTAATTCACCGTTCCAGTAGTATCCTTTGGAAAATGATTGTCAGGGACGTTATGTTTATGAAAATTGAATATATTAGGCTCAAACATGCACAATGGGTGGTATGGTCCTTTAAATGCTGTCAGTTATTTCCTGTTTTCTGTATGATTATTAAAACCCATCTATCGTGTTTTTCTCTCCCCAGCGACGAGCAGCAGAGAGATTATCTACTTGAAAGGAGGGATTTGGCCATAGACTTCATCTTCTCTCTTGTACTTATAGAAGTTTTGAAACAGGTGAACAGACTCAGAGGCAGCATGAACTTATTAACTCACAAAAGCATTCTGATCTCCTGCTGAGAGAAATTAAACCTTGTGACCATTATTTTGTCTCTCCTGACTCTTCACTAGATGCCGCTCCATCCAGCTCTCGACAGTTTGGTCAATGAAGTTATTAATTTAGCCTTTAAGCACTTTAGATACAAAGAGGGGTAAGCTCGGGTTTTCTGCAGGACATTTTCCTCCTTTTCTTTCTGTGTTTTGTGTTTCTTTCTCTTTACGTTTTTTGTCGTATTTCCCACAGATATCACGGTCCGAACACTGGCAACATGCACACTGTAGCAGACCTCTACGCTGAAGTCATCGGAGTATTAGCGCAGTCCAAGTAAGTCAAACATTTTGATAAAGCTGAAGCATTATTCTTATTCTTTGATCATTAGAGCTCATTATTTTTAACGTAAAAAAAAAAATGGAATTTTTAAGTGTTTGTTGAATAATACAAATAGGTGAAAATTGCATGAAAAAATCATTACGAACAAAAAGATCTGTCTGGAAATTAGATTATAAAAATAGCATTTGCACAAGAAATTCTGAGAAGTGTAAAGGCGACGTATTTTGTTCGTTTTTCCTCTTTTTTTGTATAATAAAGTGGAATGTATGTGTTGAAAGTTGTAAAAACTGGGATTGTCGCAAAGTAAAACAAACTTGTAGGCCATAAACAGACTTCTTTGTTTTTGATTCGTCATTTGAAGTTCCTGTCTGCTCCAACCAGTTGGACACGCCCATGAGTTTCAGCTTTGTGGGCGTATCCAGCTGGTTGGACACGCCCACAAAGCTGAAACTGGTGGGCGTCACCAGCTCAGCCCTGATACTGCCGGCCAATCAGAACAGAGTGGAATTGTCAGGATGGGCCTGAAAAAGACATCGCCTGTTTTCACTCAGTGTGCACATGGTGCTGCAGCAAGGCAATTAGAAAGAACCAATGTGTTTTCACAATCGACTGGAAATGAAAATGAGAACATGGAAACCTGCAGAACTCAGCAGCTTCTTTGCATTTCACTGTGTTTGCTGTGTTGAACAGTGTTTTAGCAGGAATGACAGCATTTGGGTGCATTTGGCCATAAAATGTGGGTGAAATATGTTTAAACATAGCTATTTCTTCAAAAAAAAAAAAATCAAGGTATTTCTCAGTAAAAATCAATTAAAGCTGTATGAGCCTGAACAATAATTTTATATAATAGAAATTAATGGAGTGTTAGAGTATTATTGTTGCGTTTCACATCTTTCATCCACTCTCAGCAGCACTTTTTAAAGATTTTTTTTTTTTTTAGTGGTCATGCTGCTGCTCCTAATGCTTCCTGTAAAAACATTCTCTGTTCAAGCATCTGGAACCGCAGCAACACGTTTTTAGACAGGTCGTCTTCACACCAAACTAGGACTGGAAATTGATGTGTGTTTATATGAAGTTTTCAGATCATTGCATCAAGGAACAAAACCTTAAACAGGACAACGGAGTGAGCGGCTCTGCTTTGCCTCAGCAGAGAAGCTTCACTGAGAGGCTTTTACACACATCTCAGCTCATTTCTCTGAGGTCAAAGGTCATTTCTCCATCAACCCAAATGATACTGATCAGTTTGTTTCTTAAGCCTTTAAAGGACCATACCATCCATTTTGCATGTTTGAGCCTAATATGTTCAATTTTCATACATGTACGTCACTGACAATCATTTCCCAAAGCATACTACTGGAACGGTGAATTAAAACTGTTTTTCCTACCTTCCAGACCTCCATTGGTTTCAGTTCATTCTGCTATTAAAATCAACTTGTTGATACTGTAAACGTTCTTGGGATAGGTAATCCATCATCACCAACAAGACGTGTATTCAGGTTTTTTTAGAAGTTATGTAATTTTAGTGTTTAAGCTCAATAAAAAGCGTGGAGTGAATGTATGCCTCCACCGGGGAATATAGTCCCAAAAGAAGACCTGCGTTTATGGAAAAATTTAAAGGACCGTGACTTCATAAGGCTGTGTAACTATTAGCAGGAGAAACATGGATTTTTAAGGTGGGTGTATCACTTGAATATTTGATTTTGAAAGATTAAGAGATTTAGCAAAATATCAGGAAAGCTGAAATACGGTTTTATCCTTTGGGAAATGACTGTCAGTAACGTTACATGTATGAAAACTGAACATATTAGGCTCAAACATGCAATGGTCCTTTAAACAACTCTTTGAGCTGTTTGTGGTCATGATGACTAATTTCTCCTCGTAAAACTGCAAGAAAAGGACTTCATCTCTGAGCAGAGAGTCTGCATGCGGAGGGCGAGACGAGGTGAGATGAGGTTATTATGCGTCGCGGCTTTACCACCTACATCATGACTCTGAATGGAGACACTTTTGGTGGAAGCGCTGATTTGGAATTTGTCTTTACATACAGAGTCTTTTTTTTTTTTTTTNTTTTTTTTTTTTTTGTCAGGTTTCCTGCTGTGAAGAAGAAGTTTATGACAGAGCTGAAGGAGCTGCGGCAGAAAGAACAGAGTCCATATGTGGTCCAGAGCACGATTAGCCTCATCATGGGGGTCAAGTTCTTCCAAATTAAAATGTATCCTGTTGAGGATTTTGAAGCATCTTTTCAGTTCATGCAGGTATGTCAGACAGGACAGAATAACATTTCAGTCCTTAGATAGGGCTCCAAATGATGATCGGAGCTCCTGAGGGGGCATGGAAGGTAAAACATATCAGTGGAAGAAAAAAATGAGTCCTTTTGCAAGATGACGCAAAACCTTAGTGAGATAAAACAAGTAGTACCAACTGAATGTCTTTATATTTTAGTCCGAGCTCAAAGTAAAACTCGACAAACCGCTCCATTGTTGCCTAGCAACAACACATTAGCGTGACCTGGATATACTGTCACACTTATGCTCAATGAAGGGTCAAGTTCTGCGTTTTCTCAGAAAACATTTGCGAGATAATGCAAAAGGACGTGCTGTTTTTTTTCTTTCCATGTCTCCTCAGAGATTCTGTGATTATTTTAAACTCTTCTTTAAACTCTGTTTTAAACTGCTATAGTTCAGCTTTATTGTCATATGTTTAAAACACAAGCTGTTAAAACAATGAGATGCTTAATGCACCACATAAAAACATACATAAGCTGTATACTGTACTTAGTATATACTATACTTATATATTAATATATATACTTATATATTAATTCAGATTTGACCGTACCATCAGGCCTGTTTAGCTGCTGGATAAATCTGTCATGTATTCTCGCTGCTCATTCAGCCATTTAACCTCTTTTCTGCAGGACTGTGCCCAATATTTTCTAGAAGTGAAGGATAAGGACATAAAACATGCGCTGGCCGGTCTCTTTGTTGAGATTTTGGTTCCTGTTGCAGCAGTAAGTCTTTATGGCATAAATTATACAATATTTTTGTTTTTAATGGGTAAAGAGGATCTGACTGTCTGTGATTTTATCTCAGGCTGTGAAAAACGAGGTGAACGTCCCCTGTCTGAGGAACTTTGTGGACAGCCTGTACGACACGACCCTGGACTTGTCTTCCAGAAAGAAGCACTCGCTGGTAAGTCACAGTCCAATCGCTTTTGTTTTTCTACACCGCCATTTTCACTCTGACGCCATGCCGCAGGCTTAGATTACCCAAATACCTGCAGTCTGTGTGCATCCTCAAACACTTCAAGGTCATTATTGCGTAATGTTCTCTCGTCAACGTCCACGCCTGAAATAATTTACACAGGAAGACAGGCAGCTAGAACAACATAGAGTAAGTGTATGTAGAGTTCCTTGGCTTTAAAATGTCTTCATACCGTAGCACTTTACAGTAAAATAGAAAGAAAATGGAAACGACCTTTATGGAATAATAACTTGTTGTTACAGAAGGACTAAATTCCCCCGAGGCAGCAATTACTGCTGAGAACAAACACTTTATGAGGGAAGTTTTGTCTGCACAAACATAAAGAGAAAATCTCATTCAAAGACCATACCATCCATTTTGCACGTTTGAGCCTAATATATTCAGTATTCATACGTTACGTTACTATCATTTCCCAAAGGATAAAACCGTATTTCAGCTTTCCTGATATTTTGCTAAATCTCTTAATCTTTCAAAATCAAATATTCAAGTGATACACCCACCTTAAAAATCCATGTTTCTCCTGCTAATAGTTACACAGCCTTATGAAGTCACGGTCCTTTAAATTTTTCCATAAACGCAGGTCTTCTTTTGGGACTATATTCCCCGGTGGAGGCATACATTCACTCCACGCTTTTTATTGAGCTTAAACACTAAAATTACATAACTTCTAAAAAAACCTGAATACACGTCTTGTTGGTGATGATGGATTACCTATCCCAAGAACGTTTACAGTATCAACAAGTTGATTTTAATAGCAGAATGAACTGAAACCAATGGAGGTCTGGAAGGTAGGAAAAACATTTTTAATTCACCGTTCCAGTAGTATGCTTTGGGAAATGATTGTCAGTAACATTACATGTATGAAAACTGAATATATTAGGTTCAAACATGCAAAATAGGTGGTATGGTCCTTTAAGGTTTAAAAGAAAACCGGTTTTACTGTGACATTGTTGTTATAATATGAGTCAGAGCCGATGCATATTTCTCCAAATTAGAAGCAGCTATAAAAAAAAGCTAAAATATTTTCTAAACTTTTCTCACTTTTGTTCAGGCATTTTATCCATTGGTGACCTGCCTGCTGTGCGTGAGTCAGAAGCAGTTCTTCCTCAGCAGATGGCACGTCTTCCTCAACAACTGCCTCTCCAACCTCAAGGTGAAGTCATCAATAACTCAGATTCAGGTCTTAGCTGAGGAAAAGTGTCGTGTCCAGATACATAATGGTTTTATGATGATAAATGTCACATTGCTGTTCAGACAGAAGCAGGCAAAACCACATGTTCATTTTGGTATTTTAATTGTGCACATGCTAAATGTTTCAGGTAGTAATTATGCTAATTATTCTTGTCAGCAGTAAATATATGAGCCAAGTGTATAATAATAATGTCAGTATCAATAGTAATGTGTGTAATTGTATGAGTTTATTATATAAGTGTAGTGTTTGTTGGTTTTGTCACCAGTTTTCTTCTACGTATGGATTTTATTACAGAGCAGAGATCCAAAAATGGCTCGTGTTGCCCTGGAGTCTCTGTATCGTCTGCTGTGGGTTTACATGATCAGGATTAAGTGTGAGAGCAACACGGCTACACAGGGGTAAATATCATACATGATAAGCGTACCTGACATGATGTTATTTTTATTGGTAGAGAGTTTTGAATGTTATAAAAGTAGAAAAACTTGAGTTTGAAGCCTGTAGTAATGAACTGCCATATAAGCTTTGTTTATAAGTCAACCTTTATTCCTGTAACGTGTTCACTTCAACATGTAACACGTTTGAATCACACACTTGGTACACACACCAACACACACCAAGTACAAAGCTTATCCTCGTTTAGGTCCTGATGCTGGCCAATCAGAACAGATCAGACTTTTCAAAAAGGAGTCTTAAAGAGACAGTACATAAAATGACTTCTTGGTGATCATGTATGTTTGAGCCAAATATTTACATATATACGAGCTGCATCCATGTTACGTTACTCCCTGTAACTTCCCCTGAGGCAGCAATTATTGGCTGAGAACAAACACTTCATGAGAGATGTTTTTTCAGCAAAAACACGACATCAGGAGAAAACCTCGTTAAGCCAAAACATAAAACTGTATTTTAGTTTTCCTGTTATTTTTTCAAATCCCCTAATCTTTCAAAATCAAATGTTCAGGTGATACATGCACCTTAAAATTCAGTGTTTCCTTTTCTAACACTTATGCACGATTATAGAAGGCACGGTCGTTCTAATTTAAACTCCTTCTTCTCCTGGGACTATATTTCCTGGCGGAGGCATACATTATCTTCCGTGTAGCTTCGTGTTGGAACGTAAATAAAGTTACTTAAGCAAAAAAAACTTTTTGACATGTTTCTGTGATGGATTATTTATCTTCAGCACGTTTCTACAAGTAGATTTTAATATTGTACTGGAATGAACTGAAGCCAGTGACAGTTTGGAAGGTAGGAAAACCAATTCTAAATGTACTGCTAAAGTAGTATGTTTTGGGAAATGGTTGTCAGTAACCTAGCGTGTATCCAGATTGTATATATTGGGCTCAAACATGCAGGATCACCGGTATGGTCCTTTAATCAGTGTCTATGAAGGTTGTCAGACATCAGGTTAGTGGATATCTAGATCTAGACGGCAACTGGACTTTAAGCTGGATTTAAGGCACAGCAGGTCCAATTAACTACTACTGCTGTGTTTCACTCAGTGTGCACAGCAGTGCTGCAACAACACAGAGTAGAAACTGACAAATTTATTGTTTGTCTGTTTTTTTGTACATTAAAGCATTTTTATGTTTTTTGTTAATTTAAGTGTTTATTTGATAGGACTGATGCAGAGACAGGTCATCCACAGAATAAACTCATGTTGCACATCACATCATTTTTAGCCAAGGCTTGCAAAAAAAGTTTGCAAAGCTTGTCCCTAGCTGGGCTTTTATAGAGCTTCATAATCCACAGTACAATTCAACATTAAAGTGATTATAAAACAAAATATTCGTAATTGAGCAGGTTAGACATTTCAGAGGTTTCAAAACAGGTTCTGACATGAAAATTAGGACATGGAAATCTGTTTTATATGCTTCTGTTAAAGTTAATATTAGAACAGGAAGTTTCTCCAGCACCTATCATGATTTTCTGGATTTAATGGAAAACTAAAAATGTTATTTTAAGAAAGAGTTTTACACCAAACCCTCACTCCTCCTTATCTATTTTATTAGAAAAAGAGAAAAAGGGGAATGTACTGTATTTGCACAGGATTAACTCAGAGTTTAACAGAGTTGATTCTGATGTTGAGCCCACATGATGAATCACAAACAGGCCACAAAATAAACTGAACATAAACCTCTTTTTAAAAAATGAACAAGAGGGTCGTCTGGACAAAACGGACAAATGCATTTTTATTTGCACAACCTAACTGGTTTAAATGGCTGTTAAAAGTATTTTCTTAACGTATTCTTTTTGTTTTTCCACGCAGTCGCCTCAACACCATTATAACGATGCTTTTCCCCAAAGGCTCACGCAGTGTCGTACCGAGAGACATGCCTCTCAATATCTTTGTCAAAATCATCCAGTTTATCGCTCAGGTAAACAGGAAGAAGTCAGTCATACAAATAACATTTTCATGCAAGTCAAGGGATATTTATTTAAAGGACATTGTTTGTTTTTTTTTATTTCCTTACAGGAAAGACTTGATTTTGCCATGAAAGAGATTATCTTTGACCTCCTTTGTGTTGGGAAACCTGCAAAAGCCTTTAGTCTGAATCCAGAGGTACGTTTCTGACATGCTACCTTATCTCTTGCTGTCATTTTCAAATTTAAATAGACTCCAAAATCACTTCAAATTCAGCATCTATATTTTTTAAATCTTTTTTTTTTTTTTTTTTNTTTTTTTTTTTTTTTTTGTAGTTTGCCTTTTATTTACTGCATCATGAAAAACACAAATTCGACATGTAAACTTTTATCACCCATTCAATTGACTAGCAATATATAACAAGCAATATTAATTTTCTGTCTGCTATTTCCCTTTTTTTTTTTTTTTTTAAATATTTTTTAAGATTGATTTACCAAAAATGTAGCACTTAACTATCACAATTAAATAAAATGTTGGTTGTCCATATTTTTTTCTTTCTGAGCTCATTAGATTCTTTTACTCTACACCAATCAGAGTTAACTTTTCTGTAAAAAGTCTGTAAATACATAAATTATGAAGTAAACTAAGTCAATAATTCTTAGGATAATGTGGTTAAAATGCTACAAGAACAAATTTAGATTTCTTATGTTAAATTTAAAGTGTATTTGAGGGGCTTCTCTTCTGTCCAGAGAATGAATATTGGTCTGAGAGCGTTCCTGGTCATCGCCGATAAGCTGCAGCAGAAGGACGGCGAGCCTCCGATGCCGAACACGGGCAGCACGTTGCCTTCCGGGAACACGCTGCGAGTGAAGAAGACGTACCTGAGCAAAACGCTGACCGACGACGAGGCCAAAGTCATCGGTGAGAGAGAACGTGCTCAGGGATGTGAGATTCTAGCGGTGTAAATCTTTGTCTCCATGGTGATTCGATTTGATTACGATTATTTAGGAAACGATTCGATGCATCGGGAAATCTTTAACTTTCATCACGATTCGATTCGATTATTTTGATACACTGAATTAAACACAAAACTTAAAAGCTAAACTTAGGCATGTTTAGCTAAACTTCAGAGTGTTGTTTAGCTGAACTTAGCTAAAATTCAGCGTATTTAGCTAAACTTCAGCTAAACTTCAGCATGTTTAGCTAAGCTTCATCGTATTTAGCTAAACTTAAGCGTGTTTAGCTAAACGTCAGCTAAACTTCGGCATGTTTAGCTAAAGTTCAGCGCCTTTAGCTAAACTTAAGCGTGTTTAGCTAAACTTCAGCGTATTTAGCTAAACTTCAGCATGTTTACCTAAACTTCAGAGTGTTCAGCTGAACTTAGCTAAACTTCAGCATATTTAGCTAAACTTCAGCTAAACTTTATCATGTTTAGCTAAACTTCAGAGTGTTTAACTGAACTTCAGCTAAATTTCAGCGTGTTTTGCTAAACTTAGCATGTTTAGATGAACTTAGCTAAACTTCTGCACATTTAGAGCTAAACTTTGGCGTGTTTAGCTAAACTAAACTTAAGATTGTTTTGCTAAACTTCAGCGTGTTTAAACTAAACTTCAGCTTGTTTAGCTAAACTTCAGTGCTTTTAGCTAAACTTCAGCACGTTTAGATAAACTTAAGTTAAACTTAAGCAGGTTTAGCTAAACTTTGGCATGTTTAGTTAAACTTCATCACGTTTAGAGCTAAACTTCGACATATTTTGCTAACTTCAGCACATTTAGAGTGAAACTTCGGCATGTTTAGCTAAATTTCAGCATGTTTAGAGCTAAACTTCGGCGTGTTTAGCTAAATGCCAGCGTGTTTAGCTAAACTTCAGCAAGTTTAGCTAAACTTCAGCATGAGCGGAATCCTGCCTCAGGGTTAGGGTCATTTTCCAGCAGTCTCCATCCAGCAGCAGAGATTCTGGTATTTTCCAGCGTCTCTCTGTTCATATCTTTGGAAAACGTTTCTGCTGACGTGTAGAATTCATCAGCTGCAGAGACGTTTAATTTTGCGCAAAATAATCGATTATAATCAATTGTAAAGTGTCATATCATGGAGGCATCTTTACACCTTCGTCAGACTCTCGTAGTGCTGATAGCTTCACACCACAGCTGTATCTGCTGCTCTCTCTGCTTTAGGGATGTCGCAGTACTACTTTCATGTGAGGAAAGCTATCGACAACATCCTCAGACAGCTGGATAAGGAGGTGGGACGCAGCATGATGATGACTAACGCTCAGATGTTGAACAAGGAGCCTGAGGACATGATCACGTAGGTGCACGTTTCATCCTGGCAGAACTCCCGACTGACTCATAAGCAGCAGTGGAATTTAACTTGCTAATTGTTTATCATAACGCCTTTTTACTGTAAGACAGTTTAAAGGAACATACCGGTGATTTGGCATGAGTTTGATAAATCCAAACAGCCTATATGTTACGTAATTGACACATTCCTAAAACATGCTGAATGACGTCTGTTAAGTTTTTATCGAAGTAACTTTATTTAACCGATCCAACATGGAGCTGCACGGAAAACAATGTGTGTCTCCGCCAGGAAGTATAGTCCCAGGAGAAGTCGACTTTTACCGAGAAATTAAAACGACTGTGCCTTCTGCAGTCATGCATATCTGTTGGAAGGCAAAACGCTGAATTTTAAGGTGGATGCATCACCTGAACATTTGATTTCAAAAGAATAGGGGATCTGAAAAAATATCAGGAAAACTAAAATACAGTTTTATAGTTTAGAAATTGGTTGTCAGTAATTTAACATGTATGCAGGTTGTTTATATTGGGCTTAAAGGATCATACCATCCATTTTGCATGTTTGAGCTTAATATATTCAGTATTCATACATGTTACGTTACTGACAATCATTTCCCAAAGGATAAAACCGTATTTCAGCTTTCCTGATATTTTGCTAAATCTCTTAATCTTTCAAAATCAAATATTCAAGTGATACACCCACCTTAAAAATCCATGTTTCTCCTGCTAATAGTTACACAGCCTTATGAAGTCACGGTCCTTTAAATTTTTCCATAAACGCAGGTCTTCTTTTGGGACTATATTCCCCGGTGGAGGCATACATTCACTCCACGCTTTTTATTGAGCTTAAACACTAAAATTACATAACTTCTAAAAAAACCTGAATACACGTCTTGTTGGTGATGATGGATTACCTATCCCAAGAACGTTTACAGTATCAACAAGTTGATTTTAATAGCAGAATGAACTGAAACCAATGGAGGTCTGGAAGGTAGGAAAAACATTTTTAATTCACCGTTCCAGTAGTATGCTTTGGGAAATGATTGTCAGTAACGTTACATGTATGAAAATTGGATATATTAGGCTCAAACATGCAAAATGGTTGGTATGGTCCTTTAACATGTTGAAAGCTGTATATTTAAAAAATGAAATCTCTCTCTTGCAGAGGTGAAAGGAAGCCGAAGATTGACCTGTTCAGGACGTGCGTTGCTGCGATCCCTCGCGTCCTGCCTGATGGGATGTCCAAGCCCGAGCTCATCGACCTGCTCGCCCGGTGAGCCGCCCGTCATACCAAACATCACAGCGTAAATTCCCCACAACCACAATCCTCACAAGCTGTAAATGACTGGCAGTCTGATGAGATAATTAACCAGAAGCTCGTCAGGTGTATTAATTGTTGTGTCGAACTGTTCCAGGCTTATAATGGATAGAGTTCAAAAAAACCTGAATTTCCTGTTAACCTGGATTATTGTTTCAGCTCAGTTTTTTTATTGGTAACATAAAATCATTTTGTCCAGCGCACACTTATAACCTGGCTATCATTTCCTCGGAACATTATCAAAGGAAATTAATTTTTTAATGGGACAGAAGCTATAAAATATATGAATTTTACACTTTAATTTCTATTTTATGTATCCTCAATGACGCCACAGAAGATACATTAAATAGCTATTTAAACTCATTAGCTGATGAAAAGGAGATTAAATAGTTTCTCTAAAAAAAGGCCTTTAATACTGTTAACCTGTCTTGTTTAAAACAAGGGTACGTTAGCGTCAGCCTATTTATATTGAAATTCAACCCTTTCATAATGTCTTTTTTGCATTAAGACAATCGACGTGATTTTAATCAATATGATTTTACTGATCCATTAGCCTTTAAAAAATCCTCTTTAACGTCTCATTTTATGTGGCTTTTGTTTGCTTGAAGGGCACAAAAATGTTTGGGTCATGTCATTTCCTGAAAAGGTCAATTTATGATGTATTTATTGCTTCTTGACAACTATAAGCCATCATTAATAATACATGAAAGGATTGCATTAGTCGTCTTATTCTATTTTAATAAGCAGTCAGTGGGTCTCCATTCTATTATCTTCAGACTAAATTAAGTATAATATTGATTTTTTTTTTTTTTTTTTTTTTTTTTTTTTTTTTTTTTTTGTTAGACTGACGATCCACATGGACGATGAGCTTCGACTCATTGCCCAGAATTCATTGCAAAGTCTGCTGGTGGATTTTCCTGACTGGCGTGACGACGTCCTGTTTGGCTTCACTAACTTCCTGTTGCGTGAGGTTCAGGACACGCACCAGGGTTTGCTCGACACGTCCCTCAAGTTGCTGCAGCAGCTGCTCACACAGTGGAAACTCACCCTGTCCGCCCCGGGAAAGAGCTGTGAGTCCGCGAAGATCCACACGGCTGAGGTACAGGTCCACGTCCAGGTCCAGGTCCTTACCTGTCTGAAACATGAATGTGCTCATGTCTATAATAACAGATATTTGTGTCATAAGAACTCCTACAGTCAATAAATGAATAATTGTTAACCAGATGTGGGATCAATCATACAAGTCTCAAGTAAATCTCAAGTCTTGGCACTCAAGTTCCAAGTCAAGACGTGCAAGTCACGAGTCAAATCACAAGTCCTAAACATTGAGTTTCTAGTCCTAAACACTCCATCATGCACTCTGTACCAAATTTGTATAGTCGATTTTCACAAATTGAGGATTTTTTTTGAATTTACATTTGTTATTTTTCAGATCAATATTTTAACGTGATGAAAATACAGATTGACATGACTATAAAAAACTTAATATTTGTATAATGTATAATTTTTACTCTTTGGTTGGGAAGGTGTCAAGTCTTTCCAAGTCTGTAAAATCAAGTGTCAAGTCAGCAAATTTTTTAATTGGAAATTGGTGGAGTCACACCATTAACGACTACATCAAATTACTTATTTTTTGTCTTGTTTTTCCACGTTATCAATAATCCTCAATTAAACATAAATTTACTCATTAATTCCCAGCTATCTTGTTAAAACTAACTATAAAATTAAAGCCTTTCTGGATGGTTTTTATGATTTTATGGCGACCTTTCAACTTTGTGATGAGTACCTGTTTCAAAAATAGAAAGCGATCACTCTGAGATCTCATTTCATTCATGCGACCGTCTTCCTAAACTATAACTCTGCTGTTGTTTGTGATATTTGTGTCACAGCTGCTGCAGTCGAGTCCGAGTCTTAAAATACCGGCGGAGCGAGGGCCTCACTCCTGCGTGCTGCACGCCGTGGAGGGTTTGGCGCTCGTCCTCCTCTGCTCCTGTCAGCTGAGCACCCGAAGACTCGCCGTCACCATTCTGAAGGAGATACGAAGTCTCTTCCTGACCATCGGACAGTCTGAGGTACGAGTCAGATTTATTTATGCAGCGCATTTTAAAACAACCGTCGCTGACCAAAGTGCCGTACAATGGAACAAAGATGATTCAATAAACGGTATAAAAGCACATTTCTAATAATAAAATATGATTAAAAATGAGAAATGTGACATAACTATGTACAGAAACGTAACAAAACAGTCTGAGGTACAAATGTGATGCAGCAACAAAAGATGGTGACAGAATATAACAAAAAAAAGATGCAGGAGTCATAATCTTCCTGTTTCAGAGTGTAGACATGTAGGTGATAATTTCATTAAAAGTGTATTAGACATCCATAAATCCATATTTATTTATTTGTTTCATGAGTTTGGAAGTTTTAATTCTGAATATATAAAGCTTACGGTTGATTTAAGACCTAAAGATGTGGATCTACAGAGTTGGCACGATGAATTACATAGCAGCCCTTTGTGCGATAATTAGGTTTTAGAAGTTGATTTTGGTTTTGAGAAATATCTTATTCCGTTGAGTCCAGTTGATAGAATTTATGTCTAAACATAGATCATAAACTTCCTATTTCAGAGTCTAGATATGTACGTGATAATATGCTCAAACCGTGAACTTCCTGTTTGACAGGTGATCAAGATGACGAGTTTCACTGGGTGCTTGTTTGCTTGTTTTTGAGGAGGACAGAAGTTATTTCTAGCTTTGATAAATTTAAAAAGTTGCACAAGAAATGTTATAGATTTGTTTAATTTGGCTAGGTTTATCAAGAAAATAATGTGCAGATTTTAGTTTCTAAATGTAACTTATATGTATGGATGAAATATTTGTCCAAGTTGCTGGTTGTTGCTGATGTCGATGTTGTACTTCTTTTTGTTCGTATATTCTGGAGAGGAAAGATATGGATGAAGGAAAAATAAATTAAATGAAATGATCATTCAGTTCACACTGTTTCACATGATTTCTCTTATTTTGTCATCTGCAGGATGATGATAAGCCAATGATTGAGATCGTGGATCAGCTCAGCGCCGCGATCCTGGAAAGCTTCGTCAACGTTGCAGTTTCTGATACTGTGAGTTGTTTTTAGCATTTTAGCACAAAGCTATTGGTCGGGAAACCTGTGCAGAGGCGGGTGGGATCAGCCGAATATGAATGAATCCCCAAATATAGGATATTTATAATGTAAGTGAAAACTCATGGATGTCTAAACCTCCCAAAGCCGGCAGCAGGAGTTCATAGCAAAAGAAGCTGGATTCCAAAATGAAAAAGGAGGAACAATAAGTTGCTGATTCGGTTTGTTGACTCATGAGATTTAAGATGAAAAGATAAAGTGATTGATTGAACCCGTACGTGGAATATGAGTCACCAATCAGCAAATGGTTATTACACTGACTCAGCAGCAGAAACTCAACCTTCTTATCTTTAATTTTCTCTTATTAATGTGATCATAAACCTGTCAACATGGCTCCGAAAATACAAATTAAATGTTTGGTATATATGTACATACGTGCTTTTCTCATCCTTGCCTTCATCTCTGTAACTATTCTTAAGACTAAGCATGAAAAGGCTGAAAGATTAAAGGACCATACCGGTGATCGTGCATGTTTAAGCACAATATGTCAATCTGTATATATGTTACATTACCAACAACCAATTCCCCAAAATATACTACTTTAGCAGTAAATTTTAGATTGTTTTTCCTACCTTCCTGACTGTCATTGATTTCAGTTCATTCCAGTAAACTATAAAAATAAACTTGTAGAGACTTGAAACAAGCTTGAGATAAATAATGCGACACAGCAAACAACACGTCTGTCAGGGTTTTTTTGTCAAAGAAACTTTATTTAAATGATCGGCACGAAGCTACACGGAAGATGATGTACGTCTCCGCTAGGAAATGTAGTTCCAGGAGAAGACGGCTTTTACTGAGCAATTAAAATGACCGTGCTTTCTACAATCTTGCATAAGTGTTAGCAGGTGAAACGCTGAATTTTAAGGTGGATGTATCGCCTAAATATTTGATTTTGAAATATTAGAAGATTTGGAAACAATAACAGGAAAACTAAAATATTGTTTTATTTTGAAAATTGGTTGTCAGTAATGTGACATGTATGCAGGTCGTATATATGGGGCTCAAACATGCACAATCACCAGTATGGTCCTTTAAATTATTCTGATTGGATATCTAAATCAGATGTGACCCCTGACCTTTTGTCCCTGCGTGACCTCTGCAGGCGGCCATGCCGATCGGTCACCACATGGACCTGCAGTGGCTGGTGGAGTGGAACGCGCTGCTTGTGAACAGCCACTACGACATCAGGAGCCCGTCACACGTGTGGATCTTCGCCCAGTCGGTGAAGGATCCGTGGGTTCTGTGTCTGTACAGCCTCCTCCGCCAGGACAACCTGCCCAGGCTCTGCCCCACTGCTCTGAGCTACGCCTGGCCCTACGCCTTCACACGCATGCAGACGCTCATGCCGCTGGTCGACCCAAAGTAAGTGTCACCGCGTCCACAAAGGTCGAAACAACAACAACAAACTGTTTATATAGCACTTTTCAAAATAAAGGTTACAAAGTGCTTTACAACCGATAGCATGCATGAAAGACCAATAGACAATAGTTAGTTCCGACCCAGAATTTTGATTGGACAAGAGGCATTCCAGGAGTGCTGATATAGAGTATGTCAGCACTGGGACTTTTAATTATATGTATCACTCCGCGTTACAGGCGTTCTAATAACCGTTAATTACATTAACTGGAGACCATCCATAGAGAACAGAAACGATGGAGCAGCGTTCTGTCTGATCAGGCTGTGAACTCATCACAATCAGACATCAGAGGCCTGCACCGCACCCGGCCCGAGCAGTTCTGTCCGAACTGAAGCCCTAGACTTAATGAAATTCTCGGCCCCAGCCCAACCCGAAGTCTTTTTATTTCATCAGAACCAGAAGTTCGGCTTTTTTCAAAGTAAAAGTAGCGTCTGTCAGCTGCTGCTGCAGAGTTCAGAAAACAGCGATGCTGCAGTTTCTGACACCAACATGTGAGGCAGCATCAGGAGGCGTGTTATNCAGAAAACAGCGATGCTGCAGTTTCTGACACCAACATGTGAGGCAGCATCAGGAGGCGTGTTATGACGTGAGGCAGCATCAGGAGGCGTGTTATGACGTGAGGCAGCATCAGGAGGCATGTTATGATGTGATTGGAGAAAGGAGGGAAAAAAAAAATGTCAGAGCCCGGGCCAAACCAGTGTTGTGAAATTCAGCCTGAAGCTCGACCTGATTTGTAGATTTTCTCGGGGCCGACGCGTCCCGAGCCGTGCAGGGCTCTATGACACACACCACAAAAGCGACTGTCAGAGACTCTTATTTCACTGGAAACATGCAGATATGATCGTACAAGCTGTAATGTGTTCACAGAGTAGCCTGCAAGCTAGTCTGCAGGAAAAAGTTTGTGTTGCTTAGCAACAGTCCAGCTGCGGAACTATTTGTGTTGGCAGAGCCAAATAACTGATTAAATAAACAAACAAATCATAATCTGTTGTGACTTATTACTGTTAACTAATAAACGGAGCTTGTAGAACTGTTGTATAAAAGCAGCATCAGGCAGAATATCAGCACGGCTGTGATTATCTTCTTACGACCAATCACAGCCCTGCTGATAGTCAGGACAGCAGCACGACCTCGAATGTGATGCTGCTTAAATAGACAAAAGACTAAAAAACAACATGTATTACAGTTTAAAAAATTAAACAATAATCAAATATTTGAATCAAATTATGGTGAGTAAAGGACAAATACAAATCACATAGACAATGAATTTCAGGCATAAAAGGCGCTACAAATATCACCGAACCCAAGGCTCCTCACACAGAGATGAATATAACCTAAACATGGAACAATGTAAAGACTCGATTCTGTACTCATGAGATGAATTCTTTGGACGTATTTCACTGCATCTTTTCTTTTCTAAACTTTAATAGTAATGGTAAATCCTTTTTATTGTCAAATGCACAAGTACAACTGAAATTCAGTCTCTGCATTTAACCCTTCCCTGAGCAGCCGTGGGCAGCATTGCTGTTCACTACGGCAGAATTTTCACTCACTTTGTGAAAACACGACTTTTACGTCTCAACAGTGTAACTGGTCTTTTTATGTTCTGTGGAAATGTCCCTCTTGAGTTGCCGTAGGGTGGATGTACACAGAGCTGGAGGAAGTGATGTCGCTGAATAAAAGTTGTGGCTGATGAGCATTTTTCCATGTTTTTTATTTTTATCTGACCAGCTACACAAACCTTTAATGCTCGTTACAATAATATAAGCAAGAATTATTTTGCAGTGTTTAACTTTAAATCTGACCTCTGACCTCTGACACCACTTCCCCTTTTTCACATTCAGTCGTTACTCATGCACATATCTGTTTTCTGTAGAGATCACCTCTAATTGCTGCATGTTTTCCTGTTTGCACTGATTCATCAGTAACCCCGTTTATGCGAAGAAGACCAGCACCTCTGGTGGCGGGGACGGCCACGTCACCCTGTGGAGGAACTACCTGATCCTGTGCTTTGGGGTGGCCAAGCCCAGTATCATGAGCCCGGGCCACCTGAGAGCATCTACACCTGAGATCACGACCGCCACGCCTGACGGCGGTGTCAGTTTCGATAACAAGGTAGCCGCCTCCCTGTCCTCCAGCCTTCTTCATCCCACCTGTTTAACCTGGATCAGGTGTTCATACAGAGCTTGATGACATTCAAGCTTGAGGCATCAAATTACACAGAAGCTACACTAGATGAAATGAAGCTCATATATCATCAGTGTGTAGACTAACGCTGCGCCGCTGGCAGAGACTCATTTGTCTTTGTCTATCTATCTATCTATCTATCTATCTATCTATCTATCTATCATCCATCCATCCATCCATCCCTATCTATCTATCTATCTATCTATCTATCTATCTATCTATCTCTGTCTGTCTGTCTGTCTGTCTATCATCTATCTATCCATCCATCCATCCCTATCTATCTATCTATCTATCTATCTATCTATCTATCTATCTGTCTATCTATCTATCTATCTATCTATCTATATGGGACCATGCACATTAATTAAAATTGCAGAAAAATATTTCTAATGTAAATGTGCCAGTGTTAGCTAAACAGCTAATTTGCACCCGTAGACCCAACACTCATAAAAAAAACAAAAAACGAAACCAAAAAAACAAAAAACAACAACTCAGAATTAGAATAAAAGAAATTAGAAGATTAGAAATTAGAATAAAACCAATAACTGTCATATCTATTTGTTTGATGTTTCAGGTTGTGGGAAGCCCGTCGGTGGCTTGGCTCCTGAAGCAGCTGGTCCCTCTGATGAGGGCAGAGAGCATCGAGCTGACAGAATCTTTAGTTCTCGGCTTCGGTCGCACCAGCGCTCTGATATTCAGGTACGTCAGCATGAATAATATTTTCATTTTCTTGTTTAAGAACATTTAAAGTTTAAGGAAGGGGATTCGGGCCACTTCGAAAAAAAAGAGTTTTGAGACTATCTGAGAAAAAAGTCAGAATTCTGTGATTAAAGTCCTAATTCTCTTCTGTAAAAGTTGAACATCCTTTTATCAGGGATGTTCTTTTTTCTTACACTTTCTAATTTATTGATACTGTACGATTCACACATTACTGTATTAAATGGAAGATAGTACAGCATCATTTTTTGCTGCAGTTTTGCTTTTGTCTCTTATTTATGGGGCAGAAGTAATGGAATGGAAATTATTGCACAGTCCATTACGTTTTCTGTAATTAAAATCCTCATTAACCTGGATTTAAAGGATCGACGATCAGGGATTATATTTGCTGCATTTATAGTTACACTTGACATTTTTCCCAGAAATCTGATTCACTTTAAACACCTTTTTATTGAAAAACTCTGCTTTCCTGTCACATTTTCTCCTTTATTGAACATTTCATCAGTTGCTTCATGAAATGATTATTTTTCTGTCTCTGCACAGGGAACTGGTGGAGGAGCTCCATCCTCTAATGAAAGAGGCCTTAGAAAGAAGACCAGAGGTTAGCTAACAACATTTTGAAACTTATTCAACAGATAATCAGAATAAGTAGAGTCAGAGTAAATTTACTATGAACAGCGGTTGTGATTCTCTCAAAGAGCTTGATGTAAAGGAACTTCTGTCATTAAGGATATTTTTTGCTTTTTTTTTTTTTTTTTTTNTTTTTTTTTTTTTTTTTGTAGAACAAGAAGCGGCGGGAGCGTAGAGATCTCCTCAGGCTGCAGCTGCTGCGGATCTTTGAGCTTTTGGCTGACGCAGGCGTCATCAGCGACAGGTTATTATGACGCTTTGTACACGTTTCAGCCCACGCTGGTCAATATCACCCTGTGATGTGATGTCCTCAGTGGAAGCATACAGGGGAAACACAGAAACGGCTATAACTGCAAGTTAGATCTTGGAAAAAGAAGTTGCAATCATTACTGTCACATTCTGTTTGTTTTTTTGTTTTTTGTTTTTTTTACCTGGCATTTACCTGTTTTTCTAGAATCCTTTTATTTCTTTCCCACAGCACAAACGGAGCTCTGGAACGTGATACCCTGGCCCTGGGCGCTCTGTTCCTGGAGTATGTGGATCTAACCCGGATGCTTCTGGAAGCTGAGAATGACAAAGATGCAGAGATCCTCAAAGACATCCGAGCTCATTTCAGCGCCATGGTGGCAAATCTCATCCAGTGTGTCCCAGGTAAGCCAGATCCAGCTCCTTACCTGGCTGAGCTTCTTGTCAGGCAGATTTCAGATCAGACAGGTTTTAAAGACTGTACATTTTTCATTTTATTTTTCTTTAATAATAATAATAATAATAATAATGATAATAATAATAATAATAATAATAATAATAATAATACATTTTATTTGTAGGCACCTTTCATGGCACTCCAGGACACCTTACAGTAAAAAACAAAACAGCAAAATCAACAACATTTAGACTTTAGCATTTAGCTTTAGACCCTCTCCAGGGTATAAGGAAGGAAAAAGGCAGCAACCCGCAACTTGGACAAATATTTTGTACATACATATAAAGCGCATTATTTTCTTGATAAACTTAAGCAAATTAAACAACAACAGGTTTCAAGTCTCTACAAGTAGATTTTTATAGCATACTGGAATAAACTGAAACCAATGACAGGAAGGTAGGAAAAATAATTCTAATATTTACCACTGAAGTAACATATTCCGGTAAATGGTTGTCTGTATGTAACGTGTATGCAGGTTGTTCATATTGGGCTCGAACATGCAGGATCGGCAGTATGGCTCTTTAAAGACAAGGACAGGTGATGAGTCTTGTGTTGCTATGGAGACGAGGATTCACGAGCTCCTGATGAAGAGCTAATCATCTGTCCAGCACCTCATTATCATCTTGGAAAATGCACATTTAGTCATTAGTTAAGTTGTGTAAGTTTGCAGAATACTTTGAGACTCTTCGCTCTCTAACGGACTCGCTCGTCTTCCTCCCTCAGTGCACCACAGGCGTTTCCTGTTCCCACAGCAGAGCCTTCGCCATCACCTCTTCATCCTCTTCAGTCAGTGGGCTGGACCCTTCAGCATCATGTTCACCCCGCTGGATCGCTACAGCGACAGGAATCACCAGATCACCAGATATCAATACTGTGCCCTGAAGGTTATTATTTTATTATTTTTTGCAATCTAACCTACATACACTCTTCCTCATATTAACACCAATGTGTAGGAGGAAAGAATCAAGTATCTTGACATCCTTATACTTGTCTGACGGTGTTTATGTATTGTTAAGCTAACGTTTACAGAGCTAACTCTGTCATATCTGCATGTCAAGCGTGTCTACGTATAAAAGTGCAAAAAAGGTCCAAACACTGTTGCGCCTTCGTTAGTCCTAATTAGTCATTTGAAACAGGTGTGTCATCTCTAATCAAACTGAAATCACAGCCACAAAGTAAGAGACTCGCACACTGTTCAGAAAAAACTCCAAGGAGAAACTCCTTCACAACATTTATTCAGCTCAACCAACAGTGTGGATAGTGCAAAGTGCAAAAAGGTTATGCCTGAAGACAAACTTTTCCATGTTAAATCTTCTTCAGTGTCTTAGGAATATCTATCTATCTATCTATCTATCTGTCTGTCTGTCTGTCTGTCTGTCTGTCTGTCTCTATTTATAGTGATTTACTATTTAGTTATTTACTACTATTTAGTTTAGTTATTTACTGTTATTCACACTGTTACACTTCCACAATAAAAAAGCAAATATTTACAAAAGAAGACACAGTCAGATATCATCCACATGACCTATAATGAACAAACTAAATTGCAATATCATATAGAATTAGACCAGAGTTCTAAATACAGGAAATCAACACATCAGATACCCTGAAAAACCATTCAACAGGAGAGCTTCTTGAAACTAGTAATAGTACAAAAAAGAGTACAAAAAAGATGGTGCTCTTTGGTAAAGGGCATGAACAAATCTAAAAAACAGGGAAAAACCAAGGCACTCGTCAAAGAAAAAAAGGTTAAAATGCCTTTATTAAATTGTTGGGTTCTAAAGGTAGAACATAATTAAAAACTATTACTTCTACGCGTTTTGGCGTCCAGCTTTCTTCAGGAAGTTACTTCAGTTACCTCAGGAAGTTAGCTCAGTTACCTTGGAGTTACCTCAGGAAGTAACTTCCTGAGGTAACTCCTCTCCTCTCCTTGCTGTTCTCTCAGAAGTTTCTCCTTGGATCTTTTCTGAACAGTGTGCAAGTCTCTTACTTTGAAACCATGATTAAAAGTGAAAATGTATGTAAAGAATAGCTTGGCTGAGATCTGTTGTGATGCAGAGGCTACGTTGGAATCGAGTTTGAGCCGTCCGATACCGTAAATTTTGGATGTTTTTGAGGCTAGAAGCCATATTGTGTAAGATAACTTCCAGAACGTTCAGAGGAACTCTTACTGCTCACTACCATTTAGAACAAAATGTAGCGTTACCCAGCAAGTTCAGAATCAGATGTCTGAGGTAAACCGCTGAGACTTTGACAGCAGCTACAGGACTCTAACTGTACACTTACAAAGTAAAGTAAGAAAAAATTTATTTCTGTAGCACCTTTCAAGACAGGCATCAGCTTTACAAAAATGACAAGGCATAACAAAATTAAAACAACTGAAATTAAGAATCAAAAATAATTTTAAAAAATAGGGAGTAAAACATAATCAGCAAATACAATAAAAAATACATAAAGGTAAAATAAGGTTCATTAGCTCGATGCAAAAGCTGACCGAGACAAGCAGGGCGAGCTTCTTTTTTCCACAAAGTCACGTGCAACGACCAAATTGAGATGAAATGTTGCTTCAACATGATTCCATCATTTCTCTTCAGCAGTGGCAGCTGAGGAAGCAGGAGAATGTGGAACTGTGAATAAATCAGTCTCAGACTTTGGTACCAGTAGTGTCAGTATTCTTGACTAATCAATACAAGGATATTGACTGTCGTATTTATTATCATATTTTAAATCCGTTCCCATGCTGATCCTGACAGATGTGTGTGTTTTGTGTGTTCTTGCAGGCCATGTCTGCCGTGTTGTGCTGCGGACCCGTGTTCGATAACGTCGGCCTCTCTGCAGATGGATATCTGTATAAGTGGCTGGATAACATTCTGGCCTGCCAGGATCAGCGGGTACGTGGCCAAAACTTTACCACCGTGATACGCTCAAAGAGAAAGCCCGTCTGATAGCTTGCTTTGTTAAAATAAAATAAAATACACAAGTACGCGCCTTGCCAACAGTTTGAATTATCTTTCAGGATTATTGGCAAGTGTTGAAAGAAAGTGTTTGTTTTAGAATAAATGTGTCTGTGTTTATCTTTCAGATTAATGTGATACACGATGAATCATCTGTGTGTTGAATTTAACTCATTCTTCCTCGCTGCATAATTACATAACTCGACAAACAGCATTAACGGCGCCTATAAAATGTAACGATCAACCGATCAGGTTTACATTTTCAATTCAGTTCAATACAACTTTATTTATCCTTCTAGGGGCAAATTATTTAGAGCAGCTCATCATAACATACCTCACAGGAATAAACGCATCAAGTAACACGGAACAATCATGACGAACAAACACGCAACACCCGAGAGCCA
Source organism: Lucifuga dentata (assembly GCA_014773175.1). NCBI lineage: Eukaryota > Metazoa > Chordata > Actinopteri > Ophidiiformes > Bythitidae > Lucifuga > Lucifuga dentata. Next base: position 37,112 of record VXCM01005687.1, read on the forward strand.
AATGTGGAACAAAATTAACATGCAACATCAATGAATACAAAATAAGAAAAGATCAGATTAAAAAGAAGTACGAGGCATTTAGTAATGGGACTGCAGAGGGAATAAAGGTTTGAGTACCGATGAGTTTTACACAGGCAGGTAAAACGTTACGACGTCCTGATGGCAGCAGAGACAGAATTCACCTGCAGGAATGTGTCAAATGCTCATCGTTTCCTGGATCATTTGTTGGTTACAAAAAGAAGTCAAGTCTCTTTGTTTTATTCCAGAAATCTTCTAATAGATCAAAACTGTTCAGACTGCCTTTTAATGGCTGGGAAACAGCAAATAAAAGACAAAAGATTCTCAAAAAAAGACTGATAAAAAATAACAAAGGATGACTGGGCTGGATTTTAAATGTGATAATCATCAGGGTTCTCATAAAGAGATTGTGTTGGATCTGCTTCTCAGGTTCATCAGCTCGGCTGTGAAGTTGTCATTCTTCTCCTGGAGCTCAACGCCGATCAGATCAACCTTTTCAACTGGGCTGTGGATCGCTGCTACACAGGATCCTACCAGCTCGCCTCCGGCTGCTTCAAAGCCATCGCCACCGTCTGTGGCAGCAGGTACTGCCTCTGTCAATCATTCAGCCTGCATGTAGCAACACTTAGTCTCTGCTTTTAGACAGCGAGCATCATTTTGTCGTACGGAAGCCCGTTTCTGCCACTTGAAAAGAAAAAAAATCTACCACCTTTTTTTCCCCCATTGTTAAGTACTGTTTTCTCATAATTATGACTTAGTATCTCATAATTCTGACTGAACATCTCATAATTATGATTAAACATCTCATAATTATGATTAAACATCTCATAATTATGGCTTAGCATCTCATAATTATGACTTAATATCTCATTTATGACATAATATCTCATAATTATGACAAAATCTCATAATTATGACTTAATATCTCATTTATGACATAATATCTCATAATTATGACAAAATCTCATAATTATGACTTAATATCTCATAATTTTGACATAACATCTCATAATTATGACTTAATATCTCATAATTTTGACATATCTCATAATTATGACTTATCTCATAATTATGACTTAATATCTCATTTATGACATAATATCTCATAATTATGACATAAAATCTCATAATTATGACTTAATATCTCATAATTTTGACATAACATCTCATAATTATGGCTTAAGATAATTATGACTTAACATCTCATAATTATGACTAAACATATAATAATAATTATGAGAAAACAGTACTTAACAATGGGAGGAAAAAAGGTTTAGATTTTTTTTTTCTTTTCAAGTGGTGGAAACGGGCTTCCGTATTGTGGAGTTTGGAATACACATCATTATTTAAAAAAAAAAAAAATCTCATTAGGTTTGACTCTCTTGATCATCCAGATTTCTTTTCCACGTGCTACCCACCAGCATATTATCTTAGACGTTTCAAAGTGTCACCTCAGCTCATCCTCTCAAAAAGCTCGTTTATTCATCCATCAGCCTTCTGAACTCAGTCATCATTTGGAAAAGTCAGCATAAACACTGAAAGATGATTTAAGATCCACGTTTGTGTCTGTCTTGCTTGCAGAAGCTACCCGTGTGATATCGTGACGCTGCTCAATCTGGTGCTTTTCAAAGCGTCAGACACCAGCAGAGAAATCTATGAGATTTCTATGGAGCTAATGCAGGTAGAAGTCCAGTCTGATGTCTGTTTCTGTGCTTCTCTGCTGAAACAGCAAACGACACATTTCTCCTCTTTCTGGAACAGATTCTGGAAGCGAAGCTGTTTGTGTATTCTAAGAGGGTTTCAGAGCAGAAGCCGAGCAGCATCCTGTACGGAACCCACGGTCCTCTGCCGCCGCTTTACAGCGTCTCCCTGCCTCAGCTCTCCAGCCAGCTCGCCAAGATGTACCCTGAACTCACACTTCCTCTATTCTCAGGTAGGGCGGGATATCGATTCTGATCTCCTCATTTGATTCAATTTTCAAAGACCTGATTCAATTTGATTCAATTCAATTCAATTCTGTTAAATTCTGGAAAATGTTGGAAGGATTCTGTCTTCTAAATTACATTATTGTATAAAAAAGTGAAGACTTTCTTTCAAAATCTATGTAGAAAGTTAACAGGTTAAAGTTAAAGTTAACAGGTTTAGGCTGACCTTTGACCTTTGGGTGTGTAGAGAGGCTCTGATGCTCTTTGACCTCCACATGAAGCTTTGTGTAGTCGCCTCACTAACGTGTTGTCGTGTTGCTCAGCGTTCCGTGATTCCAGGATTTGAATCATTTTCCCTAAATCCCTCGTTGCCATGGCGACGGTGTAAGGATGCATATCCTCCATATAAAATAGCAACGACTGGCGTATTTTTTGGCTGCAGGTGAGGCAGATGCAGCTTGCAGGTCAACGCATTTTCTATGTCATCTGTCTTCATTCAGGTGTCGTGCTGCAGACGTCACGGCAGCGGCGTGACGCCTCCTCAACGAGTTCATCGTGTCGCCAAAAAATTTTACTTCTGAGTTCCATATTTTGTAAATGTTCTTACTTTAGTTGGGCTCATTTATGTCGTTTTTCTTTTGAAAATCAAGTGAGCCCAAACATGTAAACCTGAAAGTGTCAGAGTCGCAGCCGCCATGTTGTTTTTAATACGAGCTTGGTCTTCTACACTTTCTGTAATCGAGTAGTCGCGCTACGTCACACAGAACTTATGCTACTAGTGTTACTTAAGCTGCTAGCGTTACTTACGCTATTAGCATCACTTAAGCTGCTAGCGTTACTTATGCTACTAGCGTTACTTGTGCAACTAGCATGACTTATGCTACTCACTTAGAATAGACTATTTAAAAGATTAATTTTTTAATTTTATGAATCGATATCGGAATCGTTTAAATTTGAATCGCAATTAATCAAAAAATCGATTTTTTTCCCCCCAACTCTATTCTCAGGTCCATGTCGTAGTGTGTATGTGCTCGCATGTGTGTGTTTGTGTGTGTTTGTGCAGCAGAGGTAGTTATGGTGTTTCAGTTTTGCTGGCTTCCATTTTCACAGGCTTGTCATCTTCCTTTGGTTTCCCACTAAATGCTGCTTCTTACTGAGAAGCCTCCCACTCCCACTCCCCAGATATGTCTGGATCCCACTAACTCCCACTAACCACTGAAGCGCTGAAAGTTTGACTTTTCTGAGGGACGCCTCCAGTTCAAGTTGAATTCAAATGCAGGTTTAAACTGATGATTATGGTGAATCTGACTGTATATGTTTGATTTCTGTGTAGCATAAAAACGCCAGAGCCCCTACTGATGTTTTTCTGATGTCACTGTTGCTTTTTGTTTGCGTATTCCAGAGGTTAGCCAGAGGTTCTCCACCACCCACCCCAACGGGAGGCAGATCATGCTGACCTACCTCCTGCCCTGGCTGGGGAACATTGAGCTGGTGGATTACAGCCTTTTGTTCCCAGTTTTCACCCCGTGCGGCTCAGATTATGACATTTCTAGCCAGACTAACTGCACAGGCTCCTCCCACCAGCTGAAGGGGACGGGCTGGGGCTCCCTGCACGCCACGTCTATGGTTCTCAACAACCTCATGTTCATGACTGCCAAGGTACGTCATGTTAGAACTCCAAAAGACAGGACTTCTCAGCCTACACGTGTCAGTACATGCAGCAGAATGAAGGTGGACATGCGCATGATTGAAAGTACGGCTTTTGCAATGCAGATTGGCTCCAGAATCGATGGATGCATTATTAAGTGGGTTCATGTAAAACTTAATAACTCAAAGTAGCAGCTTTGGTGTTAAGTTGCTCTTTAAGGTAAAGCTAGCCCTGACTTTGTTCCAGCCTGAACAGTTCCCAAAACCTGCAAAAAGGTGATCAGCAGTCTGTTTAACACTTCACCAATATAGATTTCACAATAAATTCCCTGTTAAGTCCCTTTTAATTATCATGTTAACCTCTCTAAAGTGGTTTTCCTCAACGTTTTTTTTTTTACCGTTTCTGTGTTAAGTTGCCCATTAATTGTACTCTTTTTTTTTTTAAATCTGATTTCTTTTTTTGCAAAACATTTTGCAGATGGCTAAAGAAGCTAAATGTATTAGTATCTGTGATTTTGTTCAGTATGGGGATGACTTACCGGGACCGCAGATGGAAAATGCCTGGAACGCCTTAATCAGCAACGATAAGTGGAGCAGCAACCTGAGAACCACGCTGCAGTTCCTCATCAGTTTATGTGGCGTCTGCAGCGACACTGCCCTCCTGCCTTACGTACGTATGAGATATACAATCATATAAATATAAGATTTATCAATCAGGATGGCTGAAATTTTCTCTATAGCTCCTGCAATAATGCTGTGCAATTGTTATAACTTTTTATTTTAATTACTTCTCAGTACCATTAATAAATTTATTCTTTAATCCTCTTATTTATTTAATTTTATTTCTTTTTTAGAATTATATATGCTCGTGAACATCAACACATTTTTAATCCTGATAAACTACTGTACTATACTTTATATATCTAGATTTGTCTCTCACATCATGTTTTGGTTTGGCTTTGTAGATTAAAGGACCATACCACCATTTTTGCATGTTTGAGCCTAATATATTCAGTTTTCATACATGTTACGTTACTGACAATCATTTCCCAAAGGATAAAACGTAACATGTATGAAAATTGAATATATTAGGCTCAAACATGCTAAATGGTGGTATGGTCCTTTAAGTTTGTAGTCTCTTCCTTTGTAAAACACTTTGTAACTGGCGTTTTTGAAAAGTGCTATATAAATAAGGTTTATTATTATTAATATTATTGTTATTATTATTGATTGTGCTCGTTTAGATAAAGAAGGTGGTGATCTACCTGTGTCGAAACAACACCACCCAGACGATGGAGGAGCTGCTGTTTGAGCTGCAGCAAACGGATCCGGTGAATCCTGTGGTGCAGCACGGTGACAATCCTCCGTTCTATCGCTTCACCGCTACCAGCAGAGTGGCCACAGCAGCTTCAGGTACGCGACGCTAGCCGTCCGAGTGAGCTCGTTACGGCAGCTTCAGGTACGCGACGCTAGCCGTCCGAGTGAGCTCGTTACGGCAGCTTCAGGTACGCGACGCTGCTGTCCGTTAATCTCTGGTTCAGGTCCTAATATGTCTCAGATCTTCTCTACAGTGTGAAGCTTCCAGACCTCTCAGGTCAGCTGGTACTGTCTATACTGGTTTATACTGGTCTATACTGGGTTATACTAGTCTTTACTGGGTTATACTGGTCAGTACTGGTATATACTGTCTGTACTGGTCTATACTGGTCAATACTGGCATATACTGGTCAATACTGGTATATACTGTCTGTACTGGTCTATACTGGTTTTTACTAGTCAATACTGGTCTATACTGGTTTATACTGGTCAATATTGGTATATACTGGTCAATACTGGTATATACTGGTCTATACTGGTTTATACTGGTCAATATTGGTCTATATTGGTTTAAACTCGTCAATACTGTTCGATACTGGTCAATACCGGTCTATACTGGTCACTCTGGTTGGCTGGTACTGGTCTGTACTGGTCTATACTGGTCTATTCTCAGGTCAGCTGGTACTGGTCTGTACTGGTCTATACTGGTCTACACTGGTCTCTCAGGTCAGCTGGTACTGGTCTATATTGGTCTACTCTCAGTTTAGCTGGTACTGGTCTATACTGGTCAATACCAGTCTATACTGGTCTACTCTCAAGTCAGCTGGTACTGGTCTGTACTGGTCTATACTGGTCTATACTGGTCTATACTGGTCTACTCTCAGGTGGGCTGGTACTGGTCTATACTGGTCTGTAGTGGTTTGTACTGGTCTACTCTCAGGTGGGCTGGTACTGGTCTATACTGGTCTATACTGGTTTGTACTGGTCTACTCTCAGGTGGGCTGGTACTGGTCTATACTGGTCTGTAGTGGTTTGTACTGGTCTACTCTCAGGTGGGCTGGTACTGGTCTATACTGGTCTGCTCTGGTCTACTCGTGGTTCCTAAAGGCAGCACTAAACATGGTGAAGCTGCTTTTAGCTTCTGTTCTGCTCACATCTGGAACAAACTACCTGAAGATCTCAGACCAGAGACGATGCTGTCGACTTTTAAATCTAAGTTGAAGACACATCTGTTTGCCGCCGCTTTAATTCTTAAAGCTGCACTTTATAATTTTTATGACTTATGCTCCCTTTTAAACACTCTTTACTTTTATCTAATTTTATGTATTTTAAAGTTCTTTTAATTTCAGCTGCTTCTTTAAGTTTATGTTTATTGTTTTTATTCTTACGTGCATGTACATGTAAAGAACTTTGAGTTTCCTTGTGTATGAAATGTGCTATATGAGTAAAGTTTCCTTTCCTTGTTCACTTTTCCTGCACAAAAAAAAAAAANAAAAAAACCGAAAGTATTTTACTTTTTTTGGCTCGTTTCTAGGCACCACATCGAGCAGCAACACCGTTGTCGTCGGCCAGGAGAGCTTTCCTGACACGGATGACGCTAAGACTTCAAAGGAGAACGAGGAGAGGTGGGCGATCAGGTCTTGTTGCTCGAAAATGTAATTCCATTAATTATTCGTAAGCCCTTCAAAATGAACTGCTTTGTTTTTTCTGATCTCAGGCTCGGCCACATGATGCGAAACCACAACCGCCTGGAGTCTTGCTACAGCAACAGCTCCGGAGGATCCTATGATGAAGAAAAGAGTCCGTGTTTTAGCCCACAAATCATGTCTGAAAAGTTGTTTTTTATGGCGTGAGAGCGTTGAGTGGGTTGAGACTTGGCTGGAGGGTAGAATGGAGATCAGGATGGTGTCATTGATAATGCATGAGCAGCAGTCTGGCCTGCAGCTCTGCAAACTGGTGTTGAAATAAAAAATCAAAGCCACCGGCTTAAAAACTGTTTTATTTCTATTATATTACTGACAAAACCACTGTGTTAAAGCCGTTAAAGCCTCGAGCTATTATCCATCAAAATTTTAATTCTCCTCTACGATATACTGAGCTAGTACACAGAAATACTGCAGTGTAAAGTTATTTTGATGTTGTTTGTACGCAGCATGTTTTTCCTTGTCGCGACAGATTATTTCTCTTTTTGGCGCATGCAGAATGCAGAAATCTCTCTTGTTTTGGTGTTTGGTGGGTTACGTGTGATGTTTTGTGGATTTTTAGGTGAATCTCTGCCTCCGTATGCTGAATGGCTGATGACTGTTCTGGAAACCAACCAGCCTCTTCCTCTGCCCATGCCTTTGAACGGAGGATGTTGGGCCCCGCTGGTGGACTTCCTGCCAGAGACGGTCGCTCCCAGAGGACCCCTGCACAGGTCAGACTGTCGTAGCCGTCTTCCATACCCGCTTAGGCCGGTTTCACATGCTAAGCATTGCGTTGACCTGGGCGTTCCATTGTTGTGTATTGGGAGCTGAGCGGTGACTCCTAATGTGGCGTCACGCCATCTTGGCTTTGGATTCTCAGTTTTGACGCGGTGCTCAAAGTTCAACCACATTTAACTTTGACCTTTCCAACGCACAACCAATCAGAAAACAGCTGTACGCAGAAGCACCACAGCGATGGAGGAGAAGCTCATCACATGTGTAGAGCAGTTTAGAACGACGACTCAACATTCGCCGTTGAGTCACGAATGTGACTCAGCGGCGAATGTTGAGTCGCTGTTCTCATTCTTCTCCGGATGAGAAGAATGAGAATTGTTGCTGACTCATGTTTTTGTTGTGTGTTTTTTGGCGTGAATCCGTACAAATAGACACAAAAATCGTGTCGCGTTTGGTGTGAATATATTTACTGCGACAAATTCGCACTTTCGTGTTATTTATTCTTGGTGTGTAACGGCCTTTAACTGGCATGTTTTTTGGAGGTGGGAGGAAACCGGAGCACCGTGAGGAAACACGGGGAGAACATGCAAACTCTGCCCGGTCAGAATTGAACTCGGGACCTTCCTGCAGTGCTAACCGCTAACCGCTAAGCTACGGGGTTGTACCAGTCATACTGTAATTCTGTCAGTTTGAGAAGCCTGGACATGCTGCTGTTTAATTTATCAGCAGGAATTCTCAGCTGTCAGAGTGTATCTGCTGAGTCTGATCCATGACGGCGCTGCAGCTTTGTGATGCGCTGCAGGAGAAAGTCGCCCTTTTCTAGTTTCCGTTTGATTTACAATTCTCTTTCAAGAAGTTTTCTGTTAGAAACCCCACAGGTGTGCAACAAGCTATTTATAATTTAGAGGCTTTGTTTCTGCTCTGGCAGGTGTAACATAGCAGTCATCTTCATGACGGAGATGGTGGTGGATCACAGCGTGAGAGAGGACTGGGCCGTGCACCTTCCCCTGCTGCTCCACGCCCTGTTTCTGGGTGAGTTCATGTAACGGGAAAGTTTATTGATTCGTAGCTTAATGTCACATCCGTCATCTCAAAGGGCTTTACAGGCCACATTAACGGCTCCCGACCAGCCCAAACTCTCTAAGAAGATGAGGAAAAACTCCCTAAAAAACCTTATTATACAAGGAAAAAATGGAAGACACAACTCAAAGAGAGATTCCCTCTCCTCAAACGACCGGGTTTGCTATAGGAAGGGAAGCAGACAAATAACAAAGACATAAAAACAGTGAGACATTAAAATATACATGAAAGATAAAAACAGCAAACCTTATCAAAATAAAACACTGCAAATGTTCAGTCACCTGATGTATAAATGAGTTACAGCAGAATAAAGTGGAAAAAAGCATCAAAAAATGATTTCAAAAGTCATTAAAATTTATAAAAATGACTGTTAGGATGGGATTTTTAAAAATACAATTATTTGGTAAATCCTGATTAACTGGCTAAGTAATAATTTAACATTTAAGTGCAGATAATTGCAGATAATTGAAATAGCAATTAGTGATGCGTCGCTGCTGTGTTTTGGCCAGGTCTCTTGAAAAAAGAGAGAGGTCATATAAAAATTTTAAGTACAGAAATGATGACGTCTTATAAAGTCACCATCCTGGTAGAAATACGATCCTTCAACCAGTTCTTTGTTGAAATCAGACACCAAACTTAAGAGTGTGACACTGGTAAGAGAACTTGTGAAACGAAGCGTCTGAAGAGGAAGTACCTGACTGATATGATTGTTGTTCTTCTCTCCAGGTATGGATCACTTCCGTCCGGAGGTGTTTGAGCACTGCAAACGTCTCCTCCTTCACCTCCTCATCACGTTATCCTGCAACAACAACTTCCAGGCCATCGCCTCCGTCCTGCTGCAGACACGCGAGATCAACGGCGCCAAGACGCTCACCTGCAAACCCAGCCGGCAGCCCGAGTCTTTGTCTGCAGGTAAAACCATGCAAACTGAACGAACTGAATTTTTATTTTATTATTGTGTCATATTCTTACAAGACGCCATTATTTTACATAAACCAGATCTAGTGTGGCACAAAAGAACTAAATTTCATTACAAATAAATAAATAAAAAAGGATTTATTGTGAAGTGAAATCCATCTCAGTTCATCAAACAAGAGCTTAGACGTATTAAAGAAATCCATCTCTCCTTTTCCAGGCTGTGGAGACAAAATTAGCACAAACTTAAAAAACATTAAAGGACCATACCGCTGTTTTGCATGTTTGAGCCTAATATATTCAGTTTTCATACATGTTACGTTACTGACAATCATTTCCAAAGGATAAAACCGTATTTCAGCTTTCCTGATATTTTGCTAAATCTCTTAATCTTTCAAAATCAAATATTCAAGTGATACACCCACCTTAAAAATCCATGTTTCTCCTGCTAATAGTTACACAGCCTTATGAAGTCACGGTCCTTTAAATTTTTCCATAAACGCAGGTCTTCTTTTGGGACTATATTCCCCGGTGGAGGCATACATTCACTCCACGCTTTTTATTGAGCTTAAACACTAAAATTACATAACTTCTAAAAAACCTGAATACACATCTTGTTGGTGATGATGGATTACCTATCCCAAGAATGTTTACAGTATCAACAAGTTGATTTTAATAGCAGAATGAACTGAAACCAATGGAGGTCTGGAAGGTAGGAAAAACATTTTTAATTCACCCTTCCAGTAGTATGCTTTGGGAAATGATTGTCAGTAACATTACATGTATGAAAATTGAATATATCAGGCTCAAACATGTAAAATGGATGGTATGGTCCTTTAATGCTCATTAGCGTGAATTTCTATGTTTGCTCGTCCATCTGTGAATGTCAGGAAGTTCTGGATGATCTGACAGACCGGCTCAGCATTGATGTATTACCTCTGTCTGGATAATACAACCTTGAACATCAGGAGGGGAACAGCTCACATTCCTTTCTGCGGACAGATAAATTTCTTATCTGAGACAAAATATTTGGACATTTTGCCAAAAGCAATACAGAGTCCAGAGGACATCAAAGGTCTTGATTTACGCATTCCATTCTGCTATTTTTATCCTCTGGCCTAAATTGAGGCCATCTGTCAGAGCTCCGCCTACTGTGCCCCTTTACATGTCTGGACATTCTGAAACGTTCAGGGCATTCTCTGTTCATCTGATTAATTTACTTTATTACATTTTGTATCCTAGTAATGTCTAAATACTTTAGTTTGTACTTAAAGGACCACTGCAGTGATTGTGCATGTTTGAGCCGAGTATATATAACTTGCACACGTGGTACGTTACTGACAACCAATATCCAAAAAATAAAACCGTATTTTAGTTTTCCTGTTATTTTTTTCAGATTAAATCTTTCAAAATAAAATAGCCAGGTGATACAAACACCTTACAATTCAATGTTTCGCCTGCTAGAAGGCACAGTCATTTTAATTTCTTGATAAAAGCCGTCTTCTCATGGGACTGTATTTCCTGGCGGAGACATACATCGTCTTCCCTACAGCTTCATGTTGAAACTCTAACATACGTGTTGTTCGCTGTGATGGATTATTGATCTGAAGCGTGTTTCATGTCTCTACAAGTTGATTTTAATAGAGTATCAGAATGAACTGAAGACAACGACAGTCTGGAAGGTAGGAAAAACATTCTGAAATTTACAACTAAAGTCATATATGTAGAAATATATATTTTTTAACCTTTATTCAGGGTTACTTCACTGAGCATCAAATGCTCTTTTTCATGAACAAACACATACACACTTGCGCACGTACACACACACACACCTCAGTGGTGATATGAGGGAGGGGCAGGCGCTGCTCATTTACCTCCCCAACCCTGATTTCTCCTGCCAGTTCAGGGATTGAACCAGCAACCCTTCAGTCACGAGCTTNACCTCCCCAACCCTGATTTCTCCTGCCAGTTCAGGGATTGAACCAGCAACCCTTCAGTCACGAGCTTCTCTGACCTTTAGGCTCCGTTGCCCCCCATTTTTGGGGAATGGCTGTCAGAAACGTAACGTGCATACAGATTGTATATATTGGGCTCAAACTTGCACGGTATGGTCTTTTAATACTTAAGTTATGCATTGCATTATGAGTTAAAAGTGTCCATACGAACCGGAGGAGGTAAATACCATCATTAGACGAGTCTAATTGGGTTCAAATTCCAGACATGTCATCAGGCTGCAGCTCGCACGGCTGGCTGCATCGTTGTTTTACTTCCAGCATATCAAACTCAACGTGAAACACGCAAATCAGCCACTGCAACCTGTTCTTCATCGCACGCCTTCACTGTGTCCAGGAGGAGCGTTTGACTTCCTGCGGGAATGTCAGCTGTCTCCCGTGCCAGATTCCGGCCTGAGTTCTTCTTCCACATCATCCAGTCTGAGTCTGGGAGGAAGCAGCAACAACCTGCCTGAGATCTCGCAGGAAGTGGAGGAGCTGGTGGCCTCCAATAAAATGGATGAGAAGACGAACAAACTCATTGAGTTCTTAACTACAAGGTACGGATAAATCTGATGGCAGAAGATCTATTTCAGGCACGTTTAGTCATGGAACATAAGTGTTATAGAAAATTGATGCTAGATCCGTTTTATATAATAATAATTACAGGAAATCTTATACAGAACAGCTAACTCAGTCTCTCTAAACGCTTAACATACATTACCATCTAGTGGTTCTTTATGCATATTGCAATGTGGTATATACTGTATATATATACTGCGATCGCTATTGGCCTGAAAAAAATCCAGTAAAATATTTGAAAATGAAGAAAACTAAAGAATTGAAGCATTTTGAACGTGACAGTTTAACTTTACAATTCATCATGATCAAACCTGCTGCACCTTTTACTGTATTTTGGTCAAACTGTCAACTTTGTCCATTATAGTTTTTTACATATAACAACATTATTTTTTTTTACAAGAAATCATCAAACGAGTCATCAAAAGAGTCGTGGCAAATATACTTTATGTGCTGAAGCTGGATATTTAACATTACATAAATGTCAGATTACAGTAAATTTCAAAATTATATTATTACAAACAATATCTAAAATTTACTTTAAAAAATTATATATATATATAAATATATATTGGCAATATGTAAATTTGGTAAGCATAAACTCTGATATGTAATGTTCAGGCTTTGTCTTGTTTTCATGCTAACCTCTAAATTTCAGCATGTCACTGGTATTTGCCTGCTAAATTAAGCTAAGCTAAACTAAACTAAGCTAAACTAAGCTAAGCTAAGTGGATGTGTTGTTTTGCAGGGCGTATGGGCCGCTGTGGTGCCATGAAGATATTTCACCAAAGAACCAGAATTCCAAAAGTACTGAGCAGCTGACAAACTTTCTGAGACACGTCATCTCTGTGTTCAAAGAGTCGAAATCAGGTAAAAAAAAAAACAAAAAACTTCAGTACTCTGTGCTGAAGATGAATTACCAACAATTTACACAAAATAAAACAGACTTCTGCAAACCCTACTCATTTCGTCTTTGCTAGATTTCCACCTGGAGCAGCAGCTCAGCGACGTGGCGCTGCAGACCGCCTTGTGCAGCTCATCACGTCATTACGCCGGACGCTCCTTCCAGGCGTTCCGAGCGCTCCGCCAGCCTGTCTCCGCCCACGCCGTGTCCGACCTGCTGTCACGGCTGGTGGAAGTTGTGGGCGAGCACGGAGAAGAAGTGCAGGTTGGTGCTGTAACCTGCAGCTTTGGTAACAATATCTGCTGGTTTATCGTTTGTCTTCTGGGTTGCGTTTAGAAATCGAGCAGGAATGTCCTTGGATGCTCCAAATGTTTGTTTCTGGATACTAGTTACGGCGAAAAAATAAATGATCATTAGTGGCAGAAACCTATGGAGCCCCTGAAGGGACATGGCAGGTAAAAAACATCAGTGGAAGCAAAAAACGAGTCCTTTTGCGAGATAACACGTAAACTTTTGCAAGATAATCCAAGTGACCTAGACCCAAGGTCAAAGTAAAACTCGACAAATCGTTCCATTGTTGCCTAGCAACGGTGCATTAGAGTGACCTGGATATACTGTCTCAATGAAGGGTCTGGTTTTGCATTATCTTGCTAAACATTTGCGTTATAACACAAAAACTTTTGCGAGATAACGCAAAAGGACTCGCTATTTTCTTTCCTTCCACGCATTTTGTTTTTCCTCCCATGTCCTCTTAGGGATTCCATAGAAACCAAACTTAAAATCCGTGTTACTGTTAGAGATAGATGAGGAACGGACAAACAAATCCTCCCATCTCCTCCACTTAAAGTCAAAACAGCCGTAAATTACTTTTAACAAGACATTCGCTGTCTGCTTCTCCTCTGCTGTAGAGAAGCAACAATCAGTTCATCGCTGCATTTTGTGAAAAGCAGCAGCAGTTTCATCAGAAAATAAATGTTTGTTACAACTAAAATTCAACAGGAAAAAACCACCAAACGGCATGTTCTTCTCTCTCTCAGGGTTACGTGATGGAGGTTTTACTAACGCTGGAATCTGTGGTGGATAACTTGGCAGAATGTCTCAAGAACAACGACCTCATGGCCATCTTGACAAGGTTTGTGTCTCTTCTACATATCTGCTCTGTTCATAGAAGTTCTTGTTTTCATTAAGACATTTAAGAACTTTCTTTGCTTAATTCCAGAGCGTCCTCTCCAGATTTCCTCACCAATTTGAAGCTGACGTGTAACAGGAAGAGCACAGGGCAGCTCAACCTCAGGAGAGAAGAGCGGATCAGACATCAGAGGAGCTCTTCTGTCCCCAAGAAGTTTGGTCAAGCAGACAGGTGGTCTGATCCGCCTCGCAGCGCCACGATGGACCGGATCCAAGCCTGCGATCAGCAAGGCTTCTTCTCCAAAACCCAAAGCCCGTCCTCCTCCAAAGACAACATCACCGACCCGACCAGCATCCACCACCCCAGCAACCTGCTGGCCACCATCTTCTGGGTGGCAGTGTCGCTGATGGAGTCGGACTTTGAGTTTGAGTATCAGATGTCTCTCAGACTGCTGAATAAGCTGCTGGGTCACGTGTCGCTGGGCAAACAGGAGAGCCGGGAGAAGCTGGAGAAGCTGCAGACTCAGCTGAAGTGGAGCAGCTTCAGCGGACTCCAGCAGCTGCTGCTGAAGGGCTTCACCTCCGCCTCCACCACCGACCTCACGCTGCAGCTGCTCTGCCAGCTCACGCCCGTCTCACGCGTGCCCGTGGTGGACACGTCACAAGCCATAGGTAAGTCCACGCTGAGGGCAGGAGACACGGGTACATGCATCACGCTGGTGTTTTTAGATAGAAGCGAGCTCAAGTCAGGTTTATTCGTAGCTTCATATCACATCAATGTCTTAAAGGGCTTTAAAGGCCCTCATGTTAACGTCCTGAGCAGCACAAACTCTCTGAGAAGACGAGGAAAAACTCCTGAAAAACATCTTGTTGTACAAGGAAAAAATGGAGGAAACCTGAGGAGAGGCTATTCAAAGAGAGATTCCCTCTCCTCAAACGGCCAGGTGAGACGTAGGAGCCTCAGGTGTCGAAACAGGTAAATTAGAAAGACATAAAAACAAAGAAACATTACAGGATGATATAAACAGCAAATAATCAGTGATCACAGGACAAACGAAGAGTTTAACAACACAAACGTCTGAGACTATTTTCCTCATGGAGTTTTGCATTATTTGGGGGACAAATTACAAAGATCCAAAAACAAAGAAACATTACAGGATGATTTAAACAGCAAATAATCAATAATCCAGCGTCAGTCTGGTCGATATGAAGTCATCCTCATGATTATTTAAGATATAAGTCACATGGGGGAGAGTTGTCAATATTTTGTGCCGATGTTATTAAATTTTGCTGCCAAATAGACATTTAGATGATTATGTTTGTCCTTTAAAGTGAGATAACTGGATGATTTCGTGCAGGATGAATGTCGTTCTCTCCGCCCTGCAGGTTTCCCTCTGAATNGAGATAACTGGATGATTTCGTGCAGGATGAATGTCGTTCTCTCCGCCCTGCAGGTTTCCCTCTGAACGTTCTCTGCCTGCTCCCACATCTCGTTCAGCACTTCGACGGCCCGACGCTGTTCTGTCAGGAAGCTGCTGAGAGGATTTCCCAGGTTTGGTTTCATCAAACGTATTTCCATTTTAATGAAGACTCCAGGAGAACAGCGCGATTTAACTCTGGACTCCAAGCACTTTCTGTCACATTTCTATATCTGTGGCTCATTTTTCACTGTAGCTGCAAGTCCTGCAGCTCTATGGAAGCAGCACGATCATGGCTATATGTAGGAAGAACTCAGAAATGTTTTTTTGCAGTATAACACAGTTATAATGTCATAAATCATAAAAAAAGAAAAAAGCGTAAGTTGAATTTCTTTGATAATTTATTTTAAAAAATTGAAAAAAGATGTAATCTATATGTACAACATTTTTCCAAGTGTCCACAAGTGTTACCAATACTGAAAAAAAAAAAAAAAAAAANAAAAAAAAAAAAAAAAAAGGGACTGTACATACTGATCTATTTACATTTTTACAACTTATAATCTATATAAATAATAGGCCCAGTGTGCTGCCGCAGTCTGCATTCAGCCAATGACTCGCTGAATTGTTGTCACGTGACTGTTAAAGAGCACACAGGCGCTCCAGGCTTGCTAGTTGCAGCAAAAAACGCAGAATTTGTTGCTTTTTACAGAATTTGGATTGTACAAAGGGTTTATTTTTAGCAAATTTTTTTGATTATAAATGAGACATTTATAATAAAGTGATTTTGAGGAAATATCACTATTCTAAGTTTAGATTTGGTTACNAAATGAGACATTTATAATAAAGTGATTTTGAGGAAATATCACTATTCTAAGTTTAGATTTGGTTACGTTTAAGTGTTAGGCGCACATGGTTAGTTCAAGGACCATTGGAAATCTGAAAACCCGACGATAATTTTGATTTTTAAAGTTTCTGGCTATCACAGATGGTGTAATTTTGGCGATTGTTTAAAGAAAACATGCCTTTCAAACCCGCTAGCGGGTTTTGGGGTCTAGAGGGTTAAGTCATTTATTATTATTTTTTATTAAGGTATGCCTTGAGGAGAAGAACACCAAGCTGTCTAACCTGGCTCACGTTATGACGCTGTATAAGACGCACGCCTACACGCGAGACTGCTCCTCATGGGTCAACGTGGTGTGTCGATACCTGCATGAAGCCTTTTCAGACATCACCCTCAACCTGGTCACATACATGGCAGAGGTCTGTATGGCTGAATAATTTCATTAACAATTAGCTGTAATTATTTCATTATTTCTTTATTGTTTTTTTTTTTATTTTTGTTAAATTTTATTTTTAAAACATGGAACAGGCAGCATCACATATAAAGAAAGAAGAAAAGAAATAAGAAAAACAACAAACAAAATAAAACAAGAAAAAAAAGTCGTATTTTATTAAATATTCAGCAAAATATCGCATTGTGATGACTAATAAATTCAAACATTATCAGTGATGATTTCATTCAGATACAGTTTCATAAAGGGCGTTAAAGCCGAGCTCCAGCGGAATCCAAGAATGTTTTCCAGATTTTCTCAAATTCGTCAGACTGTAAAGCATTTATCTCAGTGTCTCAGGTTTGAGATGTATGGAAGAAAAATAGTCATAAAAATCTGAATTTAAAAACCACAAATTCAGATCTCAAAATTCAAGTTGCGTATATCCAAAATGCAGTATTCAGGTTGCTCAAATTCAGATTGAAAATATTGAAGTAGAACCTCCGGGACAGCGAGGATCCTCGCTGTCCCNCGATCGCCTATCCTCGCTGTCCCGGAGGTTGTACTTCAATATTTTCAATCTGAATTTTTTCAATCTGACTTCATTCAATCTGAATTTTTGAGGAACCTGAGTATTGCATTTTGAATACAACTTCCTTCACTCTTTTCTGAAAGGGACCTGATTGATTAGGCAGCCATGTTTATGTTGATTATATGGAACAATCATAAATGCTTTAGCATTAAATTACTGACCAAGTCTTGGGGTGAGACTTATTACAGAGGTCAGTAAACATGTCATGAGAAAAACTGCTGATGTGGCTCATATGAAAATGAAAACAGTTAAATGATGGGTCATAAATACTAGCAGCAGATGATTTATAGCACCACAACGCAAATAAACAGGATGATATTTAACTTAAAATGTATTTACAGAGCACCTTTCAAACACAAACAAAACGCATTAAAACACCGTTTAAAAAAGACAATAAGAACAAAATAAAGCAACATTAAAACCAAGAGAAAAACAGGATAAAGTAAAAAATGAAATAAGCTAAAATTCAATAAAACTTGTGCAGCGCCCGTTCAAACATGCGTGTTCGGAACGGGCCGGACTTTACGGTGGACGCTGCAGCCTGCCATCATTTAGTTCTGCACGTCCTCTGAGCNGGGCCGGACTTTACGGTGGACGCTGCAGCCTGCCATCATTTAGTTCTGCACGTCCTCTGAGCTAGCTTTATTTGCTGACCGGGGTTGGGTTAAAATCGTGGCGCTGGACTGGAGCGTATCTTGCCGCACGGACTACTTTTTAGCAGCACAGCTCAGTTTGAGAACCGCTCATCCAAACAACTTCACACTGCACATCCTTGGGTCCTGAGCAATAAACCTGCTGAATTTCAGC